>JAAAKM020003174.1:0-12717 GCA_010016025.2 Alatinidae sp. Z8VKAUB7J3 | reverse complement strand
ATGCCTGTAAAGTGATTATCTAAATTGTATAACAATGAGAAGAAAAAAAAACATCCGAAGTTTAAAAAAAAATTATTATTATCATTATTATTATAAATATTCACAAACTGAACCTTGCCAGCATAAGGATAATAATGATTTTGTTGCAAGAAACCCAATCAAACAAAATTATATAGCACACTTTAGTAATCGAGGATACAAATATTGAACATATTTTTATCGTGCGACACTGTATTTAAAATAAAGTTTAAGAATATCAAAGCAATAACTTGAAGAAGTACATTAACGAGAAATGTGAAACCCGAGCTCTTATCCGCTGCATCCGATAATCAGAGTTGTAACAGAAATTGTTCACAAGCACCCGTGAAAGCTTGGTTTCCCTTGATTTCATAAAATTGCTGCGCCCCAAAATGGTGTTTAATTTCTAAAACACCACATGTCACTTATTTGTAATATACCTGTTGTAATGATTATATAATATTAATATGATAGCATGACAAAAACACATGGGTCACAGGTTCGATCCTAGGTGATGATATAACTATTATTTTCTAGGATCTTTTCATAACTGACATTTCAAATCCCCTCTTCTCGACAATGCGTTCTAACTTTCAACGGGCTTCGGAAATTCAATTAACCGTTTGGGATCCAAGAATACCATGAGTATTATTGCGTTGAGCTGGATGTCGATGTCCATCGGTGGATGATTGGGAGCTAATGTGGCGACTAGAGAAAGAGGAAGTATGTTAGCATCGGAGGTCACCTAGCTCAGTTGGTAGAGCGCACGCGGTGAAAGCGTAGGTCACGAGTTCGATCCCAAGTGGTGACATATTTTCTATTTCTCTAGTGGCGTTTCATAAATTCCTGTACTTATTCACATTCTGGTAATTATAATGATATAATAGATGGATATGTAGAACGTAAGCAGTACATTAATTTGGCTATGATTACATTTTGACAAAAAAATCCAAACTCAAAATACTCATGGTATTTTGAAAAGAACACTACATAAATAGAAAATATGTCATCACCGGGGATCTGTGACCCACGTTTTCGCAGCGTGCGCTCTACCAACGGAGCCAGGTGACCTCCAATGTTAACATACTTCCCATTTCTCTAGTCGCTACATTAGCTTGCAATCATCCGCTGGTGGACATCGACATACAGCTCAACGCAATGATACTCATGGTATTATTGGATCCCAAACGGTTAATTGAATTTTGAATTTTTTGAAAATAATTTACACTAACTCAACTAAACGTAATAGCTCAGCTAAAAGTCCTGACGCAGAGTTAGAAAAATTTGTTTCACTTTCTGTTTTGTCGCTTAATAAATATTTCGTGATTCAGTCGAACGTCCATAGCTCGAACACGCCGGGGGCCAAACATTTTTGTTCGAGTTATAGAAAGTTCGAGCTATGAGAGTTTAGGCAATACGAAGGATATTGCGGTTTTTGGTGAAGACACTGAAGAATTGAAGATACGGTGATGTAATGCAGGATAGTGAAGAGACGTTTGGTTGTCCCCATAGCAACTCAAGATAATTGGAATGGGTCAGGACGACAAGATTTTAATCCAGTTCATTTTCATAGTGCAAGATCCCTTCCTTCGGACCATTTCGGGAAAAAATATTCGTCTTTTCCTTAACTCAACCCCCCTACCTCTCAAATTCTTTTATTACAAGCTTGATAGTAAATCTCAGGGAATGACAACACTCTGATGACACACCTTTGTACAAGTAAGTTTCAATCAGTCAAAAAACGAATCAGTCAAGCAGTGAAACTAGGGGATTGCATGGGAATGCATGTGCCCTTCATTCTACATTTATCGGGACAGAAAAATATTCCACCGTTGCAGAGTCTAAGCTTTCCAACATTAGTCTATTTGACAAATATCACCGTAACATTGACTTGTGCATTTTGACCATTTCAAAGTTGCTTAATCCACTTATTTTAGTTTACAATCAATTTCAGAAAACTTTAATTTTTCGAGTTATAGAGGTTAAATCGCCCTGGGGCTTTGTAATTAGAATTTTGATACCAAGTTTTTATAGAAATTTCTATTTCTCTATTTCAATCTAGAATTTTGATAAGATTCATGTGTAACCTCCGCCATGTGTACTAGCCATGGTTACAGGAAGGAAAATGCTATAGACTATCACTTTTGTTAAGTGATGGTGCTAGGACATCGAGAAGATATTTGACTGGGCTTAGTAGGGTGCTTACTGTAGATGATGGAAAAAAGGAATTTTCTTTGCCATGACAACTCAGACTGTAACTTATATCTTTCAAGATTATCATACCTTTAAAATACTACGAGGATAATCATAATTACCTTCTCTAGTTATCTTGAGCTAAATTCAAGTCTTATAAATATCAAATAGTTTGTTTGTGGTGCAAAACTTTTATACTCTTACAACTTACTTTTATACTTACACTTACATAAATATCTTGATGATCATACAATTATATCAAGGAATTAAATAATGCCTTTGATATACTCACCTTTGTTTTTCATAGACTCTATAGGCATCTTACAGTAAATACATCGTTTCATTCTCCACGAGCAAGCTGCAGAAAAAATAAAGTACAAACAAATTTGGAAAAAGAAATATGAATGGAAAGGGGACAGCAGACGACATAAACACTGAGGCACGGTGGATCGACGAGATAGCAAGTGGAAATATAAACGAATACTGAAAAATGGATTTCAACCTATAAAAATAAAACCCATGGCATTCAACTGCCCAAAGAACTGCGACGAAGAGGGTGATACATAAAATCTTGTAGCAAACAAGACTGGTCGAACATGGAGAATTTGAGCTAGTTCAAGCTAGGTTTGGAAACCTAAATAACTACCCAATTGGGTGCACTTGTCATGGTAGATTCAATTCCTCTCTTAGAGATTGCCAGAGTAAATTCCTAAGTTAGACTTTACCATAAGGTTTTTAGTCACTGGTTGTATTTGAGACCAGGTTGAGCTGGCAGTTTCAGAGCACTGCCACTCCTTGCAATTAGAATGTTAAAAGTTATTGGTGGGAAAAGTAAAGTGGTAAATGCACCAGAAAAATTCTGATTACAGTAGCTTTGTCCAAAGAAATGTTGAAATGACAATGTAGGGCAATTGAAAGCAGGTAAATGGTAGAAACTGGACAGGTGCACGTTAAATAACCAATAAATACACTTATAAATAGAGTTAGAACGACGTTTTGTCAGACTTAGGTCATTAGCTTAGTACCTGTCTACGAAATATTTATTTGCAAAAAAAATGCTCATATGCAATGCGGATAGAAAACAGAACCTGATTAATGACGTTAGAAGAGGAAGGTGGCGAGTTTAGATCCAGACATTGCTATAGATAATGAAAAGCTAGTACTTTTGGAATAAGTGAAAAATTTGAAAAATGAGTGGTACACTCGTACCTTTAATTTTACATCAAGGTTGAAGGACGTTAAAATGTACTAATTTCAAAAATGTAATTATATTAATTGTTAAAAAAGGTTTTTACTCCACATAAGTGGAGTGCTACTACTAGGTGTGGAGTTACTTTTTTAAAGTAAATTTTCACTTGTCACAATTTTTAAACTATATCATTTCTTATCATTTTTGCTGCACAATATTACCGGAAGCCCAATTCCCAAACATGAACCATGGAGTAGTACTTGTGCAGGTTATCATCAGAGTAAAATGAATTAACAAAGCCCAGTCAAGGCGGCAAATGGTTTCGAATTTAAAATTGGAAATAAAAGCATTGTTATTTTCTTAAAAAGGAAAAAGAAATGTTCATGAATTCATACCTAGGCACACAACCGTGTGACCACAGGGAGCAAAAAGAACTTGAGACGGGTTAGTGTCGCATATCAGGCAATCTGTGATGTCGTTGGTGTTAATGACATCATCGATCATAGCCTGTGTGGAAAGAGAAGTCAAAATATTAATAAGACCAAGTGTTATAGTCACCCCCCCAAAGTATACTTATTAAAGTTTTAGGGAGCTTTCGGGCGGGAGCCTTGTAATATACGATAATTTGAACTATTATACCCTTTTCACATAAGGGCCTTGACGTCCGTCACGTCTGCGTGAAGTTGAAATTTTTGTTTTCACACGAGTCATAGCGCTGACGACGTCAGACGTCAACTACGTCTACTGAAGATGTTAAATGTCACACGTCAGTCCAGAATTCTTCGATGTCAGTCGCCATGTTGGATAGTAGCTGCGATACTCGAATCAAGTTTGTTTGTAACGACTGCAAAATGGAATCCTCCAACCAATTTAATTGAAGTTACAAGGGCATTATCTTTTTAGCTCTCTTTCGGAAGAGTTTCTTCTGAAATGCAGGAATAACAGGAAACAGATGGCTTTCCACGAGATGATGAGCAGGTAAGAAACCCATTGCTCTTCAAAGTTTTGTAGTTGCGCTAACCAGATACTTAGTTACTCTCATATGCTTACGTAAATGTGCTCGCTCACTGTTGTAGATTACAGATTTTGTGTAGAGATGTCTGTAAATTGACTAACTATTCGATCTTTGAGTGAATTTATCGAGACGTGTTATCTTGGTCATGGTCTCAGTGTTGTCAAAGTTGGTAGTTCCGCTTTCAACCTCCAACGGTAACGACGTCAGGCTCATATGAATAAGACTTTGACGTTGACGAGGACAACGTTAATATCAGACGTGATGTCGTCCGCTTGCTCTCCATGTGAATAGGGTATAACTTTGATAGTTTTAAATATTCTATCGCTTTTGACTTATTCATTGCCATAGAAGGTAGAGTTTGTCATGTCTTGAGTCTCTGTGAGACAAACTCTACAATCTATAGTAACTATAATATCTTCTTAATCATGACTTTCCTCAAGGGATAAATATCAAAAAAATATAGAAATGACTAAAAACGGATCAACATCATTAAAATTATATTGCCATCTCTTGATGACAGTTGATCATTTAATGAGTGTTCTCTAAAGTAGTTTAGGGGAATCGTTCTGATTTGACAACTGGTAAGAGTAACGGCCGTTCCCGAAAATGTGCGTCTGTGATGCCCTCTGAATGCGGTCAACCAGTTCCACAGCCTCCACGGTGTTCTCCGCCTCTTTCTCCCGCTTCCTTCCTTTCTTTCTTTTTCATGTTCTTCTTCTCGTCCCCAAATTTCGTGTAGTTTAAGGACATAAAGATTCAACAAAATCTCAATTATTGCCGTTTCGTTCGATACAGATGCTAAAGGATGTAAAGAATCATTCAGTGACTCACAGTGTTTAGTTGTCAATTCAACAAATTTTAAACTATAGCAGAACTACAAAGGAAAATGAATCATGAACAGAGAGAACATTTTCATTATATAGGCAGCTATGGCCTTGCAACTTTGTTTCACTCAGTGGATTAACGTTAGTTCTTATTTTGTGAAACTAAACCTCAGATCAGCTTTCAAAATTCTACAACAACTTACATCACAGGAGTAGCACTTCTTGAAGTAACCAGCGCAACAGGAACAAGTTATGATGTGCTCACATGGTAGAAATCTCATACAGGATTCATTGCTCCGGCAAAGTCGGCAATCTTGAGTGTCTGATGAAACTGATGTCAGTGATGGAAGCTGATCATCAGATGCTTTAAGCTTTTGCTGTGAGAACCTTGATTGAGTAGAAAAACAGAAAATGTAAGTGGCATTACAATATATAATAGTAGTAGTAGTAATAGCATTGTACAATAAAATAGCAGTAGTATTAGAAGTAGATCTAGTAGAGTAGTAATTGTGGCACTTTCGTAATAGTTATAGTAATAACAGGAGAAGTAGTAATAGCAGTAGTAGTAATAATAGTGGTAGTAGTAGTAGTAGTAGCCGTAGTGGTAGAAGTTATTGTAGTAGTAGTAGTAGTAGTAGTAGTAGTAGTAGTAGTAGTGGTAATAGTAAGAGTAGTAATAGTAATAGTAGTAGTAGTAGTAGTAGTAGTAGTAGTAATAGAAGTAGTAATTGTAGTAGTAATAATAGTAGTAGTTGGCAATGCCTTTTGTTAGTTACAATTAACAAAACAACGTGGTTTTAAAGATGTAACGACTACGATTCATTAGCTAAATATTATCAGTTAGATACTTCCTTATCGTGACATTACAAGATCACATTATCATGTTACAAGTTTTTAAGTTATAATATTCAAGTAAAAAGTGCATTAGTACAAAGTCCCTGCAGGAAACTGCTTAGATAGAAATCGCGAAGTTAAAAGATTTGAAACTAAATTAAATCTAATACACGTTTTCTCTTTCTACTGATCTTGATGCAAACCGACCTTTAGGGTGATATATAATAAATACCTCTCAAAAAATGTACGTGAAACTCGTAGAACATCTGGACGGAAGCAGACATCAAATGCTGTTTTTCCATTGCTGTTTAATATTGTTGGATCCCCTCCTTCTTGGATCAACCAACAAGCCAGAATAGCATCAGGTTCATGCTTGCCCCACTGGAACTTGAGGTCATCACACATCTGAAAAAGCAAAAATTAGGTTCTAAATCGAGAATGGGTAATTCAGATCTGTATGTTATGCTCTCTCTTGAAATCTGTAAGTAGTTTCAACATAGCTAGGGTCTTCGTATTCCTCTGCAATCACCATTCAGCTTAATAAGAAGTAACAAGTATTCATATGAAATGGTGTCACAGCACATGGATCAAAGCCTACAATGATGTCTTCGTAACAGTCTCTGCTCTAACAGGGAAGTGTTCCTAAAGTTTTATGATGTTGATGACTATTCTTACCATTGTTAACAAAATAGTAGAAATTTTTTAACTTGAAACAATTGATGCTAAAATTATTGAAGGCAGACAACAGATCCACCAGATTACATCGTGGACAAATACAAGTAGGAATTGGATGCTACCTGAGCTGTTGTCTCTTGTCATAACCGTTTTTTCTGTAAAAACTGTTTAGTATGCCCAACCCTTCTCTTTCATTTGTAATGCAGGGGAAAATATCTGGGCACTACAGTAGTGTAAGAGAGTAGAGATTAGTCGAGGGCGTAAATATCTACTTGAAGAGAGATTGATTAGTACGACTAAAAACCCCAACATATTTCATATTTGTCACGGATGCAGAGAACCGTCAAATGTAGGACTTTGATACAGACACCAGACGCCATCATACCAAAGGGATTAGGCTTCTTAGTGCCAGCAAGAAATACTGCAGTATGGGCTAAATGAAGCTGCTTCTCGTACTTGATGACGAACAATTGAGGAGAGAGTTGAGGATCAAGATACACAAGGTTCAAAGGCCTGAAAGAAGTGAAAGGATCTTGGAGAAAAAGGAAATGTCTGTCGACTGTCGACTGAACGAGGACACTCGAATCCTGCTACATGTTGCTAAAATTAGTAAGAGAGTACGCAAGACAAGATTATGCTACTTAGGCCACAGTGGGCAAATGGACTTTTATAAACCGGTCGTAAAAGTGCAACCATTGAAAATATTGATTGATAACTTCAAGAAGGGCATTGAAGGACTGACCTTTGTAGAACCGTAGAGAACGGGAGAAGAAGCAGGAGGAAGAAAAGAAGGAGGAGAAGATGAGAAGAAGACCTAAAGTACACATGATGCATGATGCTTAAATGTATTGAGTACTGGATATGTAACAGAAGATAAAGAATAAAGTTATTTTTGGCAAATTCATTGTCATTATGGCGGTCATCATGACCGTGGCTGCAATTAGTACTTTATTACAATATCTTCCTGTCATCAGACTGTTTGCCAATGAAACTGAACCTATATTGTGTATAATATAAAGTTTGATAGTGTTACGAAGATCAACCTGAGACCGTCTAGGGAATGCGACCGCAAAATGAGTCTCTTGGCCTGTTTCAAGAAGGTTGAAAAAGAATGCTAGTGAATTCTGAACTTGAACCTCTGGGTGACCGTAAGTCACTTCTGAACACAGTGACTTGTCTGAGGATAGTATTACGACCGTCATTTCATGATAGTGCTTGTGGTGAGCTAGTGAAAGTGGATTAACAGTAGTTTATTGCCTGAGATAATCTTCTAGGAAACGGTAAGTTGGTTTGGAAATGTATTCAAAATTAAAAACAAAACACAACGGACACTTAACAGATAATCAGAAGGATGCCAAACCAACGTGAGTACTTAGGCAAACCGGAAAATGCTTCAGTTGCGCCGTTAAAGCTGAGTCACAATGAAATAAATGCCTTAGAAAGAGCAAATTAGAGAGTAAGATTGATTCCTGTAGTTTTAATGGTTCATGAATAGTGAGTCGCATAGAAGGTAAAATAAGTTTATGGTACTATTTTTTGACGTTGACGAGATGGCTTCTGCAACATAATATAGCTACAAAACATCAATATTAGCCCTTGTATGAGACTAAACATTTAGTAAAAAACAAGCTACCACTGTCCGGGAATCACTAATACGTATTTGATTCGTGTATTTCATTCTGTTTCCGTTAGCAACAAGCCAACTTCCCTAAAGGCCTCCTTTTTGTAGCTATTGAGATCTGAGCTCAAACTTCATGATTAGAAGAGAATTGGTACACAGCAATCCTCGTCAGTACGGTATTAACCTTATTCTGTCGGGTGCAGGACTTTTGCAGGCCCCCTAAGCACGCCTGTCGTCAGGTAGTCGCAGTAAGTTGGGCCTGGCATAAGTCAAAAGGGGCACGAAGGTTGACAAAGAAACTTTGTTAGAAGGATACACTTTGTTTATAAGTACAATCTTTAAAAGAAATAAGGCTCAGGTCCTTAAAATGTTAACAATAATACAAGAAATCGCAAGCTTGTGTCAAAAGGTTCAAAACGCTTTAGAAAGAAAAGAAATCTATAAAAGTAAATATCTTGACAATAAAAAAGTTTCTTTTTCTGGTCGATCAACAATCAAACGAGACACAAAATACATAGGAATAATTATTGTCACAGGAACAAAATATGGACAGAGGAGCATAAAATTTGACAAATTAACCAGGATACTGAGCCTCAGCCAAATTTTGGTTCAAACAACGTATTGATTCAAAGGCAAATTACCTATATAGAAAAGCAACTAAAATCAAACGGGGTGAAATTTAATACAACTGGAACACTGAGTGTTTAGTTCAGTATGCTATCTTTTTTCAAAGTCTTTGTAATCCACGAATTTGTCGAGTCATAACATCTGTGACATGCAGTATGCAAAGTAATTGCTTGAGTCGATCCTTTAAGTTAAATGAGAATAAGGCTGATAAAAAGTCTGTTTTCAATATAAGACGAACTTTAATTATACCCGATAACATTTGCAATATTCCGTATCTTTTACCTTCAAAACAAACACTTTCTATAATTGGCTAGTGGCAGGAGATGTGCAAGTGAAAACATTTCTAACAAATTTGTTAGTTTTTTTAAATTCTTTTAAATTGTATCTTACTAGCTACATTTTTTAAAAAAGATATTGTTTGTGATCATTATCTAGACAATAACTACATTTTTTTATTTAACCTTTCCCAAATCTAACCAAAAATATGACCAATTAGTTAGGTAACTTCAATACTGACTTTGGCTTTGAAAAAGGTAAACAACCGTCATAAGATACGGCCAACTTTTGGCTTTTAATTTTAAATTTGAGGTAGAATCAGTACGAGCATTGTACAAACAATAAAAGATGTACAACTAAAGTGTATAGTAAAATGTGTCAAACATTTTCGTAATCTTAATACTCTAGGAGATGGGCTTGGGCCTCGCTATATAGATGATTTAGCAACAAAGGTCAGCCCCACAACATATATACTTAGTACAAACTATGGAAAACCCACAACAAAGTCAGTATAGTATGAATATCACTGCTTTGATGTTATCTGATGAGGTAGGCTCCTTTACTTTTAACAAAATGATGTTTTTCTGTGCCGCATTGTCTTTAAATTCTGTAAGATGATTCCACAGTATGGTCTCAAAGAACACTGTTATCTCATCACATACTTCGGTTTACACATTTATCATGCTAGGTATATCTTGCCATCCATGTGTTTTAAGGCCGAAAGTGATTAGGTAATAGTGCAGCGTTTCTAAGCAGTAGAACGGGGTAAGAAAGTAATATAAGAATACAGCGACGGTGAACAGTCAACACTTCACGAGGGCTAAGTGCATTCAAAGTGGAGCTGCTTTTGCAGTTTCAAGGCAAAGCTGCAACTCACAAGTGCTCAGTTGTAGTCTGAAAGTTAAGATATTGCTTTGATATAAAAGCATTTGGAGGCAAGTTATGTTATTAGTCCCAAGGATTACTGAAAAACTAGTTTGCAGTCCTTCTAACATTTAAATCAAATCATTTTAACTCCATTTAGCTTCATTTAGAATTTATATACATAATATGGACTCCAATTGTAGCTGATGTTAGCTCTGTCCCATTGGCTTCTTTAGAATTGGTAGTTTTGCTCTATTGACCTTTTTTATCTCAGTAAACGTTATTTATATAGATATTCCCCATTTTCTCTTACAGTACGGCCCATTTTAACTTTGAAGTGTAGTCTTCTGTGTTTTATTTATTCCACCTGAGATATTCTTTCAAATTATTCTAAACATCTTGTAATAACAAACTGAAAACTCGGAAAACAGTTTGCACTTCTATCTTTTGCAACTACCTTATCACTGAAAAACTAGTTTGTAGTCCTTCTAATGTTTACATCAAATCATTTTAACTCCATTTAGCTTCTTTAGAATTTGGAGTTCTTCTCTATTTATCTTTTGTTTCGTGACTTAATGCCTTAATAAAGGTTATTTATAGAAAACGCGTTTTTCTCATTTAATACGCCCCTTCTTTGTTTTAAATGTAACGTACTTTGTGTATTTTGGTTTTAGTCTATCCATTTTTGTCAATATTATTTATGCATTATAAAACCATAAAGTGAAATATATGATGAAATAGAACCCCAAAGTGTAACAACAAAATGAAAATCCAAAAAACAATTTACTCTTCTGGTTGTTTTAGGAGCCCATTTCCGTTACGTTTGTTTATGAAAGCCAATCAGTGATATTTACCTGTCGAAGAGCAGTTTGATTGATGTCCTTTTGCTCCTTCTGTCGACCAAGATATCGCTTCATCACAATCGAGTACCACCGATGCTCTCGTAAAGACTTGCGTCCTCTTGATGACATCACAATATGAAGTGCGGTATTTCCTTGGGCGTCTTTGGCGTTTATTTCACAGCCAAGACGGACAATCAAATGACAGCTGTCAATATTTGCAGATAATAGGGCAATGTGCAAAGGTGTTTTTTGATCGAAGTCAACACTGTCAACGTGAAATCCAGCCTAAGGGAAAGATTGTGTATGAACGTTATTTTAAAAACTTTGGAAGAAATTACCGTTGAATCAAGTAAAGTAGTCAATTGCTAAATGGTGGTTCAAGTTTTTTAAAGCAGTGTTTCTCAATGGGGTCCAGGGACTTTCTTAGTGGGAACGTGAAATTTTAAAGGGGTGAAATAGTGAAAAGGGGTACTAAGGGGGTCCAATAGGTAATAGCAAGTTCCATTGCTTTTTTTACGTCAGAATGCTGAAACGAAAAAATGGCGTAAATAAATATCATCTCTAATTAAACGTTGCATAATTTTGTCTTACACCTGGCATGCACGTTATGCTTTTTGTTAACTGTTTACTTTAAGGTGTACTTCTTCTAATATCAATGACGTGAAACACTGGCGAATTTCTAGCCACCAAAGGGAAGGGTACTAAAAACTTTTGATAGCTGGAGGGGGTAATTTACTGTCTGAGATTGAGAAACTCAGATCTAGAGCCTTACTCAATATAATATTGATTTTATAGCATACACACTATCAGCAAATGGACACTTAAAGTTGGTCCGCAGCCAGCCGATGACTGCAGATGGAAGGGCAGTGATTAAGTGAACATCAAAAAGCTTTTCCTTAGTTTCATGATACTGTCAATTTTGGTTTGTGAAACGGTTTAAATGTAAGCACAGCCCTTCTAGCTTCCCCTTGGCTACGATGAGGAAAAAAGGATGATAATATTGAATTGGTATTTAGTCTTCTAACTGAAATCAACTACCCAACAACACATGTTTCACTGGCAAAGTGACAACTAAATCCACATGCAGTAGTGGATTTAGTGGCGGCCCTTTACCAAAGACCTTACTATAATTTTGACTGACTTAGGATACGCTGACTGGGTAGTTTGGTTGGTGTTATAATGTTCAACAACGGCAACTATAATGTGAATGTGGACCACGGTAGAGAGTATGGCAGAGGGAATTTTATGCAATACCTCCTTTAAAGGGTTAAAATTAGCGTTTTTGAACATGCCTCCTCCTTCTCATTGTACTATCAAAAGTAAGAACCAATGCAAAAGAACTAGCGAAAGAAACAACTAATCTACATGCTGCTCTAGCACAAGTAAAAACCAACGCAACATTTTACCACACACAGCAAATTCATATCAACAAATTAAAGTCTTGAGAATATTTTTGTAAGTTGGAAAAGACTTAAGACTCACACATGTAATTTTCTCAGTTGACACTTCACTGAGGTTAGGACGATGCCGACGGATTAGCGGTATATTTAATGACAAAATTGACTCTCCCAAGAACTCAGCGCCTTATCAGCTGACGAACGTAAGCTTAGCTTGAATATCTATTCAAATACCGCATTGGGAAATACACGGTCACCATCTAAGAGTTATGAATCCTGGACCAATTAACCATGAATCCTACTTGCAACGATGTTTTAACTTTGACAAGAAGAAAATAGACA
>JAAAKM020003172.1:1863-12719 GCA_010016025.2 Alatinidae sp. Z8VKAUB7J3 | reverse complement strand
CTCTCTCGTTAGATTTAAGATGTCGCTTGATCTAATACCGTTTCTCCATTTCTTTGCCAGTTGCTCTCTCAGGCTTCCCAACAAAGTCTTTCTCTGTCTGCCTCTGTCACTCGTTCCCTCTATCTTCCCAGTCAGCACCAAATTTTCTAGGCCTTCCTTCCTCATAATGTGTTCTAAGAACTCTAGCTGTCGTCTTCGGATTGTTCTTAAAAGGTTCCTTTCCGTACTTACTCTTTGCAGCACCTCCTCGTTTGTTGCTCGATCTGTCAAGGGTATTCTTTACATCCTTCTCATAAACCACATTTCAGCAGCTTCCAACTTCTTCTCCATTTCACCAGATATTGCCCAGCATTCGCAACTGTATAGCAGGATAGGTATCACATAACACTGTAGTACTCTCATTCTTGTGGACTTAGACAATTTCTAGTCCGAATTTTCCCAATCGATCGAAAGTCTCTCTTGCTAGTCCGATTCTTCGTTTTATCTCATTATTACATTTGCCATTTTCTGTCATATAACTTTCCAGGCATTTGAATTTGTCTACCTGTTGAATTTAATCATTCTCAATGTTTTTTGCTGATTGCTATGCATACAGTCTTTGCGCGATTCATTTCAAGTCCTTTTCTCTTACTTTCAACAACTACCTTGTAAGGAGGCCCTGCAGTCCTTGCTGAGAGCTTGCAATTAGCAATTAACTGTAGTACTGCGATGTACGCACAGGATGCGAATAGGCAACGACGAAAAAGGAGACAAGATTTGCACTACACACCCAAATACGAGGCGCATCTACTTCTTCAACTCCAACTGCAATACAATTTCCCATGTACAATGGTTTTACTTATACTAAAAAGTTACACTATCCAAATAATAATGACATCATTTTACAGCATCGAAAGTGCATAATCATACATTTCAACTGCTGATTAATGGTTCTCTGACATGGCCTGATGTGAATTATTGAGACGCCTACGCGCCTATTTAAGCAATATTACTACTTAAAATCACATCTTTGACCTTTCCCCTTCTCAAGAAAGACAATACTACATCACAAGTACCTACGTGATAGGCCTACGTAATTGCAAAAGAAATGCGTGAAGATTGGAACAGTGACATATTACTCGACATATAGCATTAATTTTGCTATCACGTCTATTGTTTCTTTTACAAATCACCCCCTTTCGGCCTCCTTTCAACATTTCTCTTTCCCTCCCCTGCCCCCCTGTCGTTCCTCACCAAAAGCTTTTTCGTCCCGCTTAGGGTAATATCACTGTAATATCACTGTCGCCATCGCCACCGCTTAGGAGAAACTGCCTAGAACAATCAATATTTTGCCGGAGTCGAATCAGTGGGGAAAATGCACTGAACCATAAATAATAAACTTTTTGTATATAGTTCAGTGGGAAAATACAAAGCAAAACTCGCAGTTTCAAAAGGAGGCTGTGAGTTTCAAAACGTGGCAACAACAACATTCTGTTGAGTTCACCTAATGGCTGGTATTGTGACGACCAGGTGAGAGGAAAGAATTGTTATTTCAGAAGAAGTCGACTCTTAGTAGTTACTCTATTTTATTTCTATTGGTGTTGATTACTGAAGTACCTGAAAATTATCAGCGAAAGACAATTACCGTATCATGTGTAATTTTATTTGGTGTTCTCTAGCTCTACGTACGTAGTCCGGCGCCAAATTACACACAGCGTCTGTGGCTGTGTTGCAGTTGAGGCGTATTACCTTTTGGTTTTTGAGGTAATGTGTAAATCTTTATTAATAGATTTGGATCAATAGGCAAATCTTTTAATGGATTTGGGCCCACATGGTCAGCTACAGTCTTCGTGTTTGAAATAGGCATGTACTCGTCTGGATTATAACGTTGTCCAAATGCTTTCTACAACCTGGATCCAGTACACTTAACTTAGCTTAACTTATTGCTTCGATTTGTAGTGGGCGGAACCTTTAAAGGTTGGTGAAATGCACATGGTGCATAAAAATACATCGAGAAAAAAATTTCGACGGAAGTTGAAAGCTCGAGTAACATATGTGTACGTGTATGGCCTTTTGGTATTTCATGCTTACAAGTGCGGGACTACAAATTGATGGTACCTGGGGTATTTCTTCATTGCTGTCTGAATCCAAACATAGCTGCCATCAACTTGAAAGCTCTAAATCCTGGTTTTAAGTCTTTTTTACGCAGGGGTCTCCCGTAGTTTTCCAGTTAAAAATAAACAATGATTACAGCAACATCATAGGTGCATGAGCGTAAATTAAATTGAACTGCCGCTTCCATATAAAACTGTAGGCTATTAAACAAAAGTCATTTAGTCGCAAAATTGTTTTGTAGTAATATCAACATATAATTAAGATAAAGTATATAATATCTGTATAAAATATTTATATATAGATTTAGATATTTGGTGTATTGTAGACCTAATAATAAGATATATGTAACTCGCAAAGAGTGGTTTAGTTACCATGAGGTTGTGGGTTCGAATCCGCTCAGTGCCCCTTAAATTGTAAGCTATTGTGGTAATGCTCCACTCATTGAGAATTATATGTGATTGCATGTGTCTGCTTAGAATATATGTATATATATTTATTATTATATATTATCATTTATTTGTTGCCGGTATATAATTTAACTTCTTGAAGTTTTCACACTTTTTTATGAAACTTATATGAAAATGGGTGAATCTTTAGTATTAAATTCATCTGAGTTCTCTTTGTATATATATTATCAATCTATGTAGCTCTACATCCTCATATACTGAGCACTATCTCAGCTAGTGTCAATTGTGATGATATTTTGTATTACACTGTTATGGCCATAAACATATATATACACATATACATTGGATATATATATACGCCCATCTATTACATATACATGTATGGATATATTCATTATTTATGTAATTTTACATCCTGGACACTTACAGTGATACACATACTAAAATTTCATTTAGCTTATTAACATGTAAACTGTAAGTTGTATATTATGAAGTCAGGTATTTCATGAAGGTATTGTGAATATTTTAGTTTTCTTAAAAGACGATTTTAATTGTTGTATTGTGTAACCAGTGTTATTGAAACCCACTTTCTTTAACTTTTTCAGTAAGTTAAAAACCTACTGTCCTTATATTATATATAGTATTAATACATGCTTAATGTCAGTTATAATGATTTTAAATGGCCAACAGGAAAGGCAAAGAGAATGGTTCCAATGACATGAAGGGACATCTTACTTTAAATGAAGTTCAAGGTGGTGAATATGAGGTGGTGACAAAAATTTGACGATCATTTGAATCAATGAACAGTGAAAAGAAGAAGATGAGTATGCATCTCATCTGAGAGGAAGTGGCCATCAGTTCACTTGTAAAAGACAATGTCCTTCTACTCTATAGGCTGTTAAAAGGAAATTTCTAGTGGGCTAAAAAATTTAGTAAATTTCAGAGCTATGCTCCACAATTTGACTTATGGACTGTCATTTTAGTCCACCATTATAAGCATACCATGGAGTAGTTTTTTATCTGTTTCTTTTTTGTATACTTTGTACTTATCGTAGGCAACAACATGATGGAAGTGGCATGTTCTGAAAGGAGCACAAAACAATTCAAAGATGAACATTGCTATAATGACTGAGGTGTAGGAAATATTTTCCTTTGGAACTGAAGTGCCTCATTATGTTAGAATCATACATTACTCCACTTTTGATGGGCTATGTTGACAAGTACATAAAAAATCTGAAGCCAGGGGATTTGTCATTGTCAATATGGGGAGGAGATGTTGTACTTCAAAACTTGGAGCTAAATTTAGATGTCCTTCAACAGGTGAGAGAAATCTCTTCCTTTTGAGCTAAATATTTCCATTTTCAACTTTAGATTGTTCTAGGTTGAGTCCATGGTAGAGCATTTATTAAGGAAGTCAGATTTGGTTTTCCCCCATCGTTGAAGACTATCAATTGGCATACTCAGAAGATGAGCAAGCCTGTATTCTTCACCATGCTTTCCTTAGAAGTGTCTCAAAGAAGCATGATTTTTCAAGCAACTCTTGTATTTCTTAATTTGGAAATGTTTTCATCTTTCAGTCTCCTTCTTGGGCAATTCAATGAAAAAGGGTACATAAAACAGAACACTGTATAAATTTCTTTTGTATATATAATTCTATCCATTCTATCCAACTTTTGAAATTTTTAATAGTAAAATTCATTTTGGCATTCATCTTGCACCATAACACATAGTACATAACACATGGTGTATACATAACTCGAATAAAATAAAAATGCATAGATGTACATTGGGGGAGCCAAAAATGTTCTACCCACTGTCAGTTGAAATTATAGAATGTTTGAAAGGACAAATTAAGCAAGAATAAGTTTAACCATCCAATTGGAATCATATTTTACTATTAGTGTTTGCAACAAGTGGTCAATATAGATGCTACCTATTTTTCATGTTACTTCCTATTTGTGAATTTTCATTTCATTTGATGTCATTGCCACTTAAACTTGTTAATGATTTCATTGTCATTTGCTACTGTTATGTTTTAAATTTGTAAATGCAGCATTTTGTACTCTGTACTGTTATTATTTTCTTTCCAACTAAAGGAGCTTAAGTTGCCCATAACATTTTTCAGTGGAAAAATCCACCAGTTAAGAATACATGTTCCATGGACAAGACTGACATCAGAACCAGTTGTGGTAACAATCAATACCATTGAGTTTATCATCAAACTCACAGATGCTGAATCTTCAGGACACGATTCCCCAAGAGACAGAAAGCATGAAGAGGAATTGTCAAAAGAGATCCAGAAAGTTCAACAAAAAGAAAGTGAGCAGCTGCCACCAGGATATGTTCAAAGCTTAATCAACAAAGTAATTAACAATGTCTCCATATGCATCAATAATTTGGTGTTGAAATATGTTGAAGATGATATTGTCTTGTCACTTAGTATTAAATCACTGGATTTATTTAGTGTTAATGCCAACTGGGAAAGTGCTTTCACTGATTTAAGTGCTGATGATCTTTGTCTGAGGAGAACTTGTCGGATATCTGATCTAACACTCTGTTTGGATAAAAGAAATGCAAGTGGAAAAATTGAGATGTATCAAGACCCACTTTTGTATAAATGTAGTTGCACATGCAGGATATTGTCAAAGTATGAAAGTATTCATAGTGCATCAGCTTTTGAAACTATTCTTAATTTTTACTCTGAAAGTGTGGATTTGTCCATAACGGACACACAACTTCCTATGCTAATCCGACTGCTTCATCTACTATTGGTATTGTATTTTGGATCATTAGATCTTCCTGACTGTGAACCAAAGCATCACCCAGCTGGGAAATTACTTGAGGTGAATCCTCCTCCTATTAAAGAGAAAGTGGAACTAGAGTTAGAAACTGAAGTACAAACAGAGGGAAATGAAGATAGCTGGATCACATGGGCTTGGTCTCATGTTCCAGGTTTAACTGGAGAAGCAATTCAAACATCTGATAAAATGGAATCAAGAGGACCCGTGTGGATTAAAGTTGGTTTTTATGTCAGCCAGATATCTACAACAATAAAACTTACAGATGAGACATCAGGTGCCAGCATTTTAGGAAGCCAGAGATTTATGTTCTCCCCAATTTTAACTGTTGAATTATCAGGTTGTGCTCTAGAGGCAGAACTAAAGGGCATAGAGTATTTTGGCATGGAGGTAATAGTAAGTTCAATTGTTGGATACCTTATCGGAGAATGCACATGCTTGAGAAACAGTCGATTGAAGCTGAACATGTCATCAGAAATGGAAGAAGAAAAGTCCTGTGAGGTATGTTTATTTCAAGTTCATTTAGACGTGGCAAATTTATTTACTGAAAAAAAAGATATATAGTGTTATGGCAGGTCTTTTATATTAATATTAAATATTGAGAAATGTCAAGAATTTTCAGAAGCATCTTGCCAAAAGACCATTGTCCCAAACCATTGAGATATATACGTAACTTATATATTTACATGTATATATATAAATTCACAGGAAATATATAGGTAACACATTCACAGGAATGAAGGGTCCTAGGAGCTTATACCCCTGCATAGGTTGATGCATGTCTGGTGAGGCTTTAAGTAGGACTAATTGCAGAAGTGGTGGCTCCCAATCAAAACCTTCACACCTTCACTTGTTACTAAAACATATATAACTAGTAGACTTATTAGTACTTGTTTCTGGAGCCCAAGTGATCCTTGTCAAAGAAGTCTCACTTTCAGCCTTACAAGTTTTAGCAACGGGCAAAGCAAACATTTATCTTTGCTAGTGGAAAAGAAGATTCAAACTAATGATCAGATAGCATTGCCTATGTGTAGTCAAACATATTGAAAAATAGCAACAAAACTGAAAGGAATTACACAACTGAAAACAATTTAAGGCTAGTATCAGTGACTAATTCATACTCTTATAAAACAAAACCATTTGATAATAAAGAGAGAAAAAGTACAAGCCCAGAAGCCTTGTCCTTTACCTTCATCTGTTGAACCTGCAGTGAATACCCTATTCATATTATCCATGTTCCTTTTCAAACTAAAAGGATCCTAGTACGAGATCATTGTAGCTGGGAAGGAAAAAAGAGGAATAGACTTTTAGACATTCTTTGAGGTACTTAAACAGAAGGTTTATGATGTATATAGTTGGCAATTTGGACTCACAGAATGAAACATTTTTTATCATTCTAGAGGTTTAGTTAATTAGTGAATCAAGACTGCTTGGGTGTGTTGTTTTTAACAAGAGTTTACACAAACAAACCTTAAGCATAATTTCCACTAGACAAATTTGTTAGCACAAAACGAATTTATCTGCTTGTAGGCATAAGCAGTATAAAATGAGCTCTTAGTCACAGCACAGCAACAAAAAACATTTCATACTAGCATAGCATTCACTGCAACAAAAATTTTCTCTTTGTGATAGCAGAAAAACAGGAGGATAGATTGCTACTTCTTATTCTGGTGAAAAAAATTGTCACAACAAGCAACCAATGAAAAATCATTGAAGATAACACAATAACGAAGATAACCACTGGAATGTGACTCAAACATATTTCTGATCACCAAAGAACATTTCTTACTATGATGATATTTGTTTCAGGAGACTATAGTACAGAGATCAAACATTGCCTATACTAATACTAAACAACTGTTATGAGACAAAAAATGTTTTTTAAGTGTTCGTAGTTTGCTTATCACCAGTAATACAATATTATAAGTCTTCATAAAGTTAACAAAATGAAGATCCAGTGAATCCTGCATAAGAACGTGCTTGTCATCAATGGCTGTGTCCTGTTCTGTTGAAGCCTTTCTCAATCCTACTCCACTCAGACTCCTGCACATCAAGTACATGATGAGAATCGTGATTGGTCAACGTCTCAAATACCTTCACATACTGTATTTCATCAGTAACTGTCTGTATAAATGTTAGCTGAGCTAATCCTGTAGTTAACTGCAATTGTAGTTATCAAATATGGTGATCCAAAAATGAAGTGTCACACTTTAAGTTCTTCACTAGCATACATGTAACGTCGTACACCCTTATAATTATATTCTGTGGAGAATGGTTCATTGATTCAAACCCCACACATGCTACAGGTGATATGCTAAAGTATTAAAAGAAATTCTCAAGGTTGAGAAGTCTCCTTTCTAATATCAAATGTTTAAATTCACTTTCCCCCCTCTGTTTGTTATTGATTATTCTTGCCCTAAATTGTTTCATCTATCAGTTCTCCTTGTTCTTCTGCATCTCCATGTAAATACAGTTATCATGATCATCCTACTCAAAATTTGACAGTATATATTCTAGAAATTAGAAAAGTAATCTCCTTAAAGTCTTGCTTGCATCATTATTTCTAAGCACATTCCATACACACGAAAGAAGAGAACCATCTGACTTTGATTATTTGCAGCTATGTGAATTTCCTCTGACTCAGCATGCTGTGTTCATCCGAGTCATTCGCACTAACAAGCACTGCTGCATTTGTGTGGAAATTGAAAATACTTTTCGTGTGAACAAATCTGGAAAAAATAATTGGTTGGCACTAAGAAATTCCTCCAGTGGAAATTACGCTTTACACAATTCTTCAGACCCTTAGGGTAAAAATATATGATGAACTTTTTAATGAAAAGTTCAAAATATATTTTTACCCTAAGGATTATCTCTCAATTCTATTCCATTTTTATGTTTCAAAGTACTATAAGTGAGGGAGTGAGTTAAGTAATGGAGAAAGTATGGCATTAGGGAGTGAGTGAGTGTATGAGTAAAGTGTGTCTTGGATGAAAATAAGGAAGTGCCCGAGGATGGAAGGTGAGTGGATATTATAAGAGCACCCCATTTATTGCCCTTTCGTGTCATTGGTATCATAACTTAGTGGATGGGGGTGCATACCATTTATGCAGTATCTTATGAAACCCTAGCCTTTTTCACAAAGAAGGATTGAGTGGGTTTTTTGAATAGGTAGGGAAGGGTTGGAGTTAGTGATAAATAGCCTATGATGCAAAGCAAAAGGAAAGAAAATCTGTCCATGTTTTGTAAAAAGATACCTTAATGAGGGAACTACAGTTGAGGTATGGTCCTTGCATGACATTTTGCATTGTTTTCTTGTGTCTGTATGCCAACTTTCTTCCATTCACACAAGAATTCATGATTACATAATTGACTTACAAGGAAGGCATAGTTAATTGAAGCTTTCTTTTAACATAACACAGGACAGTCTTTTTGCAAGATTTGGAGACCCAGAGAAGTCAAATCAGGAACCATTAGCTTTCTTAAGGAATTCTTTGTTTTCATCATACTTGACAAATGATAATGAAGCCAGCTGTATTACACAAGATATTGGCTCTACAAAGGAAGCACAAGTACTTCATTCAGCAGATGCATTCTATTTGATGTATGAGTACAAGATGACTTTACCAGAAAGTGAGATTGAAAATGAAGAATCAGTTGAAGGCATTGTGACTATGAAACCTAAAATTATCAAAGAAGAAGGTTTCAAAAAGGTCATAGTAGGCCCATCAAGTCTGACTGTCAGTGTATCACTTGTCCATCGTTTCAAAGACATTTTGGAGTGCTGTCAAGATGACTCACCACCTCGAAAAGGTAAGGGCTGTATTTCCTAAAGCTTGAAATTTTTGTTTGTAGTAGTATTTTTAAGAAGGGAAGTAGAAATGTATCTATCACTGTAACAGGTAGCTAATTGTGGTATTGTTTAATGCTGTGTAATAATGTCCGCTAGTTTTGTTAGGGAATATATCAGACTAAACTATTGAACATGGCTTGTGTAAGTCAAAATAGTTAACACATTTGTTGGCCTTAATAAGCATCTTAATAAATGGCCATCGTCCATTTCCATATCTTTTATCCACTTTGATACCAATCCATAAATCTATCTGTGTTTTCATTTGTAAATTTCTTACTGAACTGGTGCCTTTATCCATCTGCTCATTGTCCCTGCAGTTATACAAGCATCTATGTCATAAATGTGTATGAAGCCGCTTCATATGCAAGCAATTTGTTCTTTTACCCTATCTGCATCATTCCCTCCACCTGGGTACCCATCCAACTACCCATCTGTCTACCCATCTGCCTGCCCAGAGAAATAGAAATCTTTGCAAAAAAATGTGTCAAACCAGGAATGCATATATAGAGTATTTTCTCTAATAAATGCAACAACGTTTGTTACAAACGCCAGCTTTTGGATGTGGCATTCAACAGAGGGCAGTGTTTAATAGAGGATGGCATTTTTTTACAAAATAAGAAGTTAATGAAAATTCATGTGAAATTTCTTTATGACAAACTATTAAAGTGGAAAAGGCAGAATTTGTTGATGGAAACATATAAAATTCTTATAAACTATATAAATGCCACTCTTCAAGATGCAGCATTTATTAGACAGCAGAAATTATCAATGGGCGGCATTTATTACAAACGTTTAGCCAGAAGTATGGTGCGTAATAGCAGGTAGCATTTATCAGAGGGTAGCATTTCTTGAAGGAAACATGGTATTTAAGTCATTATCTTTACTATCATGCCTGCTAGTTGGAGATTATTTACCCAATAGATGTGAGCAATAATGACATTTTATCTAAGGGATCATAATCTACTAAGTTGATCCTCTGAATCAGCAAAAGCATCATGAGGGAAACAATTTGAAAATTTGAGTTACAAATATAAATACTTTTAAAATGTATCATTGCACAATGGTTTTAGAAGTGAAAGGCAAAGTATAGAGAATGATAACAGTGAAACCTTTTCTAGCAGACTGAGGGCATATGTTGTTAGAACTCCAGTAATTTTAGCACCATTTGTATTACAGAAAAGAAAGAAGTCTTCCTTGACCCATTTATTATGAAACAGCTGGAGATGGGAAATTATCCAAGTCGCCAAATTCAGCTAACTGTCCTACCGAGTACTGTGACAATACTCACTAAAGACCATGACAATGCAAGCCACTATGAGCAGGTAAGCAGCTGGTAACTTCAAATTGTGTTGTATTGTATTTGTTTTAGTTGTAAAAATAAGAATACCGTACAACCACATATGTCTATCATGTTACATAGTATCATAATGGTGTACCATGTTATAGCTACCTGCTTCATACTTTGATGAAATTGATGGTAAGTCAGATTTACTGGACCTTTGCTCTTGATGACAGGCTGGACCATTTGATCTGCCAGGACTTCACATCCAAGTCGACAGAGTTGATTTCCAGAGGACAGACCCAATGTATTCGCTGGAATTGTCATCTCATATCAAAAGACAACAGCAAGGCAGGGGATCTGCAGTCAGGGCAGCATTTTCTGACATGTATCTCAAGGTAAAGAGTCTGTGGCCTATTTATTGTAAT
>JAAAKM020003171.1:0-12723 GCA_010016025.2 Alatinidae sp. Z8VKAUB7J3 | reverse complement strand
AATAATTTTTTTTTTAACTTCAATGCCATTTACTCTTTCTGTAAATTTACAGTAACAGTAATAATGTTTACAAGATACAAAAATTCTCCGGCATAAAGGGGACAGTGAGATTAATTTAAAGTGAATAATTACAATAATAACGATAATAACAATAATAAAAATAATAATAATAATATCCACAAGAAGATCCTTGAAAACAAGTTCACATACAAAGAACAATTCAGACCTACTCTTTAAGGAACCTACACGTTGCCACAGCCAATACTAAAACAGGTAGGCAGATAGTAGGGATTATTTATGATTTGAACGTCATAAGACAGAAACAGAGTATGTACGTGGAACGACTTAATGTTACCAACTATATAGAAATGACATAAAAGAAGGAGTTTTTAAAGGAAATCAAAAGGCAGGCCCAAGAAATGTTGATCTGATCAATTGAAAAGGGATGTAGACATTCAACTTGTCAATGTTAGAGAGGCATGCTCTTCTCAAAGGATCATAAAGACGGTATAGAGCAAAAAATATGTGAGTCCTCTAGGACATCACAATTGAGATCAACTAAGTAAGTAATAGACTAGCCCCCATTCTGAGAATTTATCAAGAATGCTGCTTTACTGTTCATCAATTTCCTACTACGGGATAAGCAATCAAAGTTTGTATCTAAAATACAAATCGTCAACATTAACCAAAATTAAACCTTTACGAACGCAATAAAATCTAGCATCGACCAATAATTTGCCCTGATGAAAATTTTCTAGCGTACATAGCGTACTAACAGACAGCTTCCAAGCCTGACAAACAACAAAAATGTTATGCAGAAAAAGTTCTGTATATGTGCTCTGTTTTATCTCTTCGGTATCAATGCATGCCAGAACATCACGGAGCAACATATTTTAATCCTGTTTCGTTCGATGACATACGTGAAGAATGACGTTTTTCATAGGTATACATCCTGTATCATAATACCGAGTTAAATTGTTGAATGGGGAACAAATTTAAAAGTTTTATTCTTTATCCAAACAGCGAGTAGGGTCAATACTACTGAAGGCGGAATACTATGCGTCATTGCGTGACAGTTGAAATCAATGTATTCTCTTTCAACTCAATTCCTTGTATACTTTTATTTGAACTCCAAATTTACAATAAACCTTTATTGTCTTTTGAGTAATGCTCTTTTATTTCTCAAAGTAACCGAAAGTGTGTTGTAAGGTTTATGTTTAAGTATTGAATACGTGAATGGTTAACATAGGTCAGCAAGATTCAACATTTGCAGGCTGGCAATGTTTCATAAAGTGATACGCAAAGTTAACGCTCGATCATCAAAGTTTCCATCATTGCGGTGGGAAAAATAAACCGTCCTTAATTCGATTAAGCTTTTGAATTAAGAAAATGCCAAATTCTCTTGTAACCTTCACGACATGCAAAGAGTGTCTACCCACAGTTCTTCCGAAGAAATTCCAGAAGTAAAGCGCTGAAGATCAACCGGATCCTTTACAATAAAATGTGTTGTTGAACAAACGATGGTAGTCTAGCAGGGTCAACCTAGTACTCTGAATCAATGGTCGTGTCTTTATCTCTAGCTGTGAGTTTTGATCCATAGACATTGTATGCTCACATTAATCAACCAAACCAGCTTACTCTTCTGCTTTAGTTGACAACATGAATGCCGTCACTGGGGCTTTGCATTATCGCTCCTTCATTTACAACAGCAACAGGACTAGCCAGAGGTCAGAGTATTAATCCATAAGACTCAAAGACTGCTGAGAGACTTCAACTAAAACGATTTCCTTTTTCCTCCAGATTTCGCATACGCTTCTTTTAGTTTGCCCTCTTTTAGTTCGCAACCTAGTAACTCTGTACTAAACGGTTACCTGCGGGTATTATTATCATAAACCTTCTTTATTAAATTACTTGCATAGAAGCAAAAATTGATCAAGTATATGAAATCACTTGACTATTGAATAAGTACTACTGCCTCCCCTACTTATCAAAGTTTGGGAAGCTTGACAATAACCTCACTTTTATTCCAATCTATCGCTTCTCAATTTTTGGAAATCAGGCGAGTAAATTTAAAATGGTTATATTTATTTCTAACATCTAAGTAATTACTTGGATATTTAATTTGACTACCAGCTATTTTAAATTTTAAAACCTGTCTGTTTGAGCTGTTTTAACGTCTAATTGCGACAGATTTCCAACAGTTATTTATTAGCTGTCAGTCAGCTTCACTGAAATCAAAACACAACATTTTCAAACTGCGCTGTGCAAACTCCTGGCTTTTCAGATAAAATTAATTTTCAACATAAAGACAGACAAGCATCCAGTAAATTCTGCCAGTATGTTCGTAAAAAGAAAAACCTCACAAGGTTTTTT
Source organism: Alatinidae sp. Z8VKAUB7J3 (assembly GCA_010016025.2). Classification (NCBI taxonomy): domain Eukaryota; kingdom Metazoa; phylum Cnidaria; class Cubozoa; order Carybdeida; family Alatinidae; species Alatinidae sp. Z8VKAUB7J3. The sequence goes on along the minus strand of JAAAKM020003171.1, from coordinate 10,350 downwards.
TCAAGGTCTGCTTCAGTTTTATTAATATCGCAAGACACTGCAAACAATTCCTATTCATCTGTTGGGAATCCACAACGGAACTCGCACCTCTCTCCAAACTAAGAAACGTAGCTGCAGCAGTCCCTACATATTTTATTCTCAGAAGAGTTACAAGGTTTACATACTGTTTCAAATTTTCCAGCTTGACGTGCATGCCGTCTGCTTCAGTATTTTTCAGTACGCATAAAACCCGTTCTATCTCAGGATGAAGATAACCTCTCGTTTTCATTGTTGAGAAGATGATAGTATAGACCTATTGAAGGGCATTGGCATCGTTTTCCACGCGATTGCCCACCACATTGAAGAACCTTTTCACTCTTTCCTCTGTTGTCTTTTAACCAGTGTGTTAATGTTAAATTACGTTTATTTTCACATGGGACAAACTTTTATATCTTTCATGGTTTCATAAGTTCTTTCGTATTCATACCTTTTCCTTTTTCTCCAAGGATTTTTCACGGCAGATTCTTAACTTTAGTTTATGAATTTAAAAGATACTGTAGCAATGGTTACGTTTCCGTCTTGTCTGCTGACATTAATTGGGATAAAATGACAATGCCTTCGCAATACGTGGGAACTGCTTGGATTTTCAGACCTTGATAAGCAAAAAGTAGACTCCTTTTGGATGCTTGGATGGGTTTGGCCAACCAAACGATTTTATCGACAACAACGGGGTCTAATTCTTGGCAACGGACCATTCAGAGGGGTGACAATAATTTCCAATGTCACTTCATACAGTTGATAGACTATCATAAAGAATACGGCTCAACGAAAACTCTAATCCAAGAGTTCTATTCCAGAGGTTCTGGGGCTCGAACTCCTTTTTTTCCTATCCGATATATGCCACAAGTATCTGTTAGAGGCCATAGCTCATATGACTAGTCAGCAAAACAATATTACGAGGGGGTCAGACAAGGAAGCATCAAATCAGCATAACTCTAACTGTTCATTCTAGTACATACCACTATAACCTTAGATTAGGAATTAAGTAGAACAATAGAGTAATAAATAACCATAGCAACAAACAGTAAAATAACAATAATTGACAGAGGAAGAAAAATGTGTAAATAAATAAGTAATTAGATAACATAATATAAATAAAAGGGAAGGGGGCGAAGAGACCCCCAAATAATAACGACATCAACAACAACAAAAAAAACCCAAACAAACCTATAATAATAATAACAATGATAACGATTTTCAGGAGTAGTACATTTGACCTAGACAGAGCAAGTGTAAGGATAACAAGTCAGTTGAGAGGGAAAGCATTAAGTTAAAAAGATCAAGATGAAATCAGAGCAAGGTTTAACGGCTTACTTGTTAGTTAAAACATATTATAAATCGACTTGTTCCTTTCTCTGAAACATTATCTATGAACAAGTCATTCTCGTTTAGAAGATATGTGGCTGTCAGATTCTTCTTTGGAAGGTTGAGTGGTTTAAGATTTGTTTACATGCCAAATACTTTATAAAGAAGAACCAATAAATAGCAGAGATTGTGATAACGATTGAAAAGAAAAAAAAATTGTCGCAACAAAGTAACAAATAAGTAAATGAAAGACAATAGATAACGAACAAGAGCATCAAATTAGAGACAGAGAGAAAGAAAATAAAAGCTGACTAGAAAAGGAGGTCGAGCTACCAGATTTAAAATTGTTTTATTTTATCTAAATGAAAGGGTAGTTAGGAAGACGTATGGGATGGTATGTGTCATAAGAGACATGTTCCATGTTCTGCCTTTCTACTTCTGTTTGCACTCTTCGTCTAAGCGATTTCTAAGCTGGTCACAATTTTATCAAAATATCACAGTAATTAAGGATGAGTGGTTACAGAATACAAAATACAAGAACACCTCGGTATCATAAGCAAGTATGATACAATACTAGTATAATCCGCAACTAACAATAAACGTTCCTTTTGAAAGTTCGAAGATGTGATAGGCACTGCCAGACCTTACCAAATCGGCGTAAGTATAGATACTCCTTGAATAAACACGGAATCTGTATTCCTGTCCCCACTCGTCAGCCTGTTTCGTGCAAAGCACGATTTGGGCAAAGACACAAGCTTGTAAATAGCATGTTAATAGTAAAAGATAGAACAAAGGGGAAAAGAAAAGGAACAGGAAAAATAATCATGACATTAATTGGACGTTGTAAGCTGCCAATGTATTTTACAGTATTGAAGCAAAGACAATTTTATTTGCTCGCAAACTGCTTGGGATACATTTAAGTGAAAATGCAATCAAGACTTTTCAAACCTACAGGGGAAAGTAATAAAAGAGTCAGAACTTTTGAAACTGTTTTTGTTGAGATCTTACCAATACAGGTCGTTTATACAACGGTTTTATCGGCTGCATAGCCGGAGGCTGAAAACAGCAACGGGGCCCCTGTTTGAAAATGTTGGATAAGCAAAGTGGATCTTCTAGCTGTCCCTCGGCAAAAATTGTAATGCCTAAACATTATGCCCTGTTATCTCCATATTTAGAGCGGATCGGTTAGCATATCTATTCTTACTGCCTGTTTCTGCTGCTTAAAATTTGAAATTCTTCTGTCCATCAAAAGCACGGAACCCCAGGCCATGGCTCCCATGCTCGCCCCCCCCCCTACAAAACAGCCACTGGATCTTTTGTCGATGTTTGTAATTCAGACCATGCTTCTTCAGCCAGCCGATCAATTCTACACTTTTTATGGCTGAAAAGTCTTTCCTTGACGGTTTAATGATTTCATCACGCACTAGGATTTCACCATTCTTTCCACAGAATCACCCGCTATTAATATATCTTTCGTTATACGAGTCGGAAATTATTGAGATAATGGCCCATTATGAAGATCGCGACTAGTTTTGCTGGATGTACAGCCTCATTAGTTTGCAGCTTGAACACAAAAGAAATCTAGAATTACCCTGCAATCCTTCTGTTCGTTTCTTCAATTTTTCACAGCTTCAAAGGTCATTTCTGTTCGTTTTCTGTCCTCATAAGCACTCTGCTCAGAGTGGCCTCTGGAAGGCAGGTTATTATTTATTAATGGGACAGCTTGAGGAATATTGTTGTGGTGATCTTAAAAATTCCCATCTTCTGATTAATTTATTTATGATTAAAAACATAAATTGTGCAATGATGTGACGCCTTGGCAGCGAACGTCTGGTGTTCCTCGGCGGGCTATAAAAATCTTGACCAATTACCGATTTAAACCTAATGTCTATCAAGCAAAAGAAAGACAGACTCGCTGTTAGCATGCAAACATGAAATTTGGGAGATCGTTTCAGGTTGTTCTGCACATGCGCTTTGTAAATCTAAGTACAATAAAATCTTGAATACCGAAAATCTATGCTAGTTGGTAGTTGGTATCGACTGTTTGCTACTGTTTCTATGTTTTTACGATGTTGTGTAATAGTTATTAAAGAATATCATCTAAGGGTTTGAATATGCATTATCATAAGGAAACGTCTCAAAATGTTTATTTAATGAAATTGCACGCAACAAGGCTGTTATGGTACTAAAATATGGAAATGTAAAAAAATATATTAGGGTTACAGCCAAAAAAGACAAGTTGAGGAATGAAAAGGAAGTAAGAGAGATTTTTGTTTCAATGAATCTAATATTGTTTCAGATCAAATTCAGCGGGGAAAGCAAGGTGAAGGAAGAGAATTGCAAATAGCAGTAGCATGAGAAAAGAAACTAATGGCATAAGCTCGTACATTTGGGATAATCTACAATCAATGAGTGTAACGTCGTTTAACTAAGATTCAGGTGTAAAATCATCGAAGGGGTATAAGTTCAAGTCTATGTCGTGTGATGGGGCTCAGGGAAAAGGGCTATGAGGTATTTATGATAAAAAGCAGCCGTCACGATGCATCTCATACACAAAACTCTGTGCTCCGTGTATATCTAAATGGCCAAAGAGGTACTTCACTTAACATAAAATGGCAGTTTTGTGGGGTTGTGTATGTTTGTCTGGTGGTAAAATTATAACATTTAAATTCCTTCTTGCTCTACATACGCTTTGTACAGGACACCACAGCTACATCAAACGTAGCGAGAACCCCAAAAAGTACCTCTGGGCTATGTTTTCCACCATTGTATACTTACTTTACCGATTCGGCAAGTCTCATAGACAGGATGAACATTTCCCCTCCTAGATTTCCTTGTTCAGATAGGCCTACTACATTCTCATCCATATATGACGTGACAAAAAGCCTAAAGGGAAAATGGGCACAGCTACTGATAAACGAAGTGACTAAAGTAAGGGTCTCCATTTGATGGACAACTTTGTTGTTTAAACGCATTTGATATTATTGTAACTCGGTCCAAATTTACCTATTTGTGTAAGTATAAGTTGTGTGGTCAATCATGAAAGGGCGTCGCCTTTTTAAATGAAAGGGCAACGTCAACTGACTGCACTGAATGTTTGATGAATCCATTATGTATGGCATGATATGAAACTGAAATAGTGACATAAAATCAGCATTCAGCTTTTGATATCGTGCTAGTAATTTGTTCTAGACCACTTAAATCTGAATTATGCATATTAATTAAACGGTAATTAAGTCATAACTGTATGCAGCATCTGTACTTGGAAATCGATACATAAGATTTCATTTCCTGTTCAGATGATACGGTTCACTATGCCCTTTGTCCTTTGGCGACAGCTAAGTAGCTTCAGTGGTAGCACTGCCGAATGATTAGAACACCTGATTCAAGTTCCTATATTTATGAGTTAAGTCGATCGAGTCCCATTGGGCAAGATATTCCAGCCAATGCACCCTTGCTACAACAAGCCCAGAGAGAGTGCCTTTCTAAGACAACAACAAGATCTATCCTTCCATAAAAACTGATTGTAACCCCTGTATTATGTTTGTTGTTGCTCAAATTAAAGAGGTATAGCAAGCTTTAAAGTACCAATGTTTGCAGAGGTGTACAAAAGTTTATTTATGGAAATAGGTGGCATCAACCCCAACCAGGAGTAATCAATGCAATAGTAAATTAGTAACATAACTCTGACCATTTCTGTGTGAAGACCTCTTTAGACATTTTCTTTACACGTGTCGACTATCTTTCTCTCTTATAATTTCACTATAATTATAAAAGGAAAGAACAATGCTTTCTCTGGAGATAGCATCGGAATGAAAGTTATCGTTTCCCGTAAATAACTGCAACCAGTTTATTTTACTCTCCATAATTTTACGTAAAATGGAAATAGAACAGAGGCAGAAGTCAAAAATGAGTTTGAAATCGATGAAACTGTTCTGACAAACGATTTAACAATAAATAAATTTGTTAAAAAAATATTTGACGGTGTTTAAAATGTTAGAAAGTGTCTATACTTATAGTAGCTTAGAAATTGCTTATTTTTTATTTTTTTATTTTTTATTTTTTTATTTTTGCTTATAACACCGACTAGAGTCAGCTGTATGCTATATACTGATTGTATGAGACCTACAAGTCCATTCAGATAATATCAAAGTCTCAATTCGAAGTTACCGACAACCCACGCTCCCCGGTATTATAACAAGCACTTGTATTAGAAAGTCAACTGATGGCTCTTATAATCAACAACTTAGTTAAGACGCTGCTTTAGTTATTAAGTAAACCTTGACATTGAATTTATTTCAGGCTCCTCCAGGTGTAGTTACTTTGTATGACAGTCCCTCTTTACCAATTTTTCCTTTTAGTTATCTGAATGTTTTGTACGCAACCACCTCACTTAGCAACACCCATAAATATTAAACTTTCTTGATAGTTTCCCGAATCAAAAAATGATCTGTACGCGATCCACTTTTATAGGCCAGACAGCTGTTTTGATCCATGTTTAGTAAATCGGGTTAGCAGCTATCCTCGGAAAGTAGATGTTGTTGGTTATATTTTGGATCTTATAACCACAGAAAACTTGAACATTATAGATTCTATAATTCGCAAACCGTTTTGCATCCCCTGACAACCTGACATTTGACATACAAAGACATCTTTTATCTGCTTATGTTGTTGTAAGAGAAAAAAGTTTCTTCCTCATTAATAAGGAATCTGTAAAATTGGCACGTTTGTATACTTAAAGATTATCAATAAAATGCTTTGTATACTTAAAGATTATCAATAAAATGCTTTTGATTCATAAGTCTCTACCCAAGTTGTCACTCTAAACTCTTTCCTGCTAATTCACACCTATGATTCTATTGTTACAATCACGGCAGGCCTGGTACCTAGGCAGGAGGTTGATTATAGGTTTGCAGGGTTTAGGTTCCCTCGATCAGATAAAAAGAGCTCAATATTACTTAAATAATTACATCGAAAGGCTAGACAGCATTTTCACATTTCTCTGACAAAAAGGTACCATATGTTTGAAACAAGGTAAGAAAAACTCCTTTGTTCATAAAGGCCAAAGGAAACCTTTCTCTAACTAGGAAACAGTCCCGTCATCATTATCTTAAACACCTTACAAGTTGTTAAACATGTAATGAAATTTACTGTCTACTCATATTTATTACAGTTTCATATTTCAACTAACCGACAGAATGGTCTAGGAGGAACAGCTTTCAATTATACAACTGTTATCATAATATTCAAAAATATAGTCTAATGTCTAAAATCTAGATTTCTCAAATAATGTTGACAATGTGAGGCGTAAACATGTTAACATTAGAGATGTGTTTTGTCAGGTGTTCTCTAGGGATCGGTACTGGGACCTATACTTTTTTTGTACGTATTAATGGCAGTACAGTAAATCTAGGTTCTCATACACATTTAGTTATAAACGAGCCCTATTTCTCTAGTAATTTGAATAGCAGGCTCAGCAGTTATAGCAGACTTTCTTGGCTCTCCTTCTTAAACTATATAAAAGTTTCTTCAATTATTGTACCCATGATATTCTTTCTTGGTCTGATTCCTCTCTTTTAACTTTCAGGTTTTCTCCATTACGGTACACATCTCATAGTCATATAACAAAAAACGCCTATGGACTCGAAAAATTCTTCCTTTTATTAATAGCTTTACCCCACAATTCGTTTTCTTAGCTCCTGATGCCACTGCTGGAAAATGGCCTCCACAAGTTTCTTTACCCTTGGCGATCCTAAGCCACATGTATCCACCTAATAACTTCTACCTCTTCTAGTTATTCCCTCTATCTACGCTTTGGCCCCCTCTCATTCTTCCTCCTTCTCTGGGTGTCCAGTCCGTGGATTTCGTGGCCCACCTAATGATAATCACGATTATTGTATGAAATATGGTTTTGCATGATAATTCTAAAATTTAAAAAAATTGTTTTGCTTTCAAGAATGATTTGAGTAAATATTAATGTGACTAATGCTGTTGTTGGCTTTACGTTTGAGGCAAATAAATTCTATTCTATAATTGCAATTTATTTACATAATGAATAATGTTATTTCAAATAATTCTATTGGCAAGGTAAACGTATATCGATATTAAAGTATCTACATTTATCGTTGCCTTTTTACCTAATAAATTTTTGAGTTTTCGGCTATGACTTAAGGAAACTGATTCTTTATCAAATGCTGCCACTCAACCTCATATGGGTCGATTTCTCAACTCTTTGGCAAAATTGGCAGCGTTGATCTCATCCAATGATTACTAAACAATAATATCATGAGATACCAGAAATAGAGACAATTTGATGTAATCACTTCTCAACACGTGCGCTGGATATATACAGCTTTATTAATAGACTTATTCACAAGACGAACCTTAGGTCTCGTGAACGCTATCCATGTCAAGTGATGCAACTATGGCTAAACGCTATGCCTGACCATCAGAATCAAATATTGCAAAACTTTGAACTGATTACACTCATTAAGCAGCTGCTGGATTCCCTGCATGGAAACCTCAAGTTATTATATATTGGCAGAAATAGATGTCTTGAATGGTGACGAAACGCAGTGGAATGATACCTCACTAGCTTTACACCCACAGCGCAGTTTGTTCAGTCCACAGTGGATAGCGGATTGCCAAAATCTGTACTTCGACAAGTATCAGCTAATTCCCTTTAAGCTAGTTTATTTTCTTTAAGAATGACAACGAATCTCAGACAGCCACTGCTGACAAGTCTAACTTGAACAGCGTCATCCTACTAGCGAGGCATTCATTGGTTGTTTTAGCCAAAATATGTAGTTGAAGTTAAGCGTTTATAGACGATTTCCTTAAAGCAGGGACGCAAACGAGAAAAAACTCGTTTCAGATGGTCTAAGTACATAATCACTAGCGCCATTATGGCTCCAGCTGAGCATGTTCACCTGCATAATATGGCACGTTTTGAGACTTAATGAGCAGTTTAAATGCATTTTCTCACTATTTGTTGTCAACTGACATTATCTTAGCCATGCACTGCCTCACTTTATTACGTCAACTGATCTAACTTTGTAATGCCTCGCAGCTTCTGCATTTGAGTGGCCGATGTTGTCTTGACCAAGCACGAGCCAGCTGGTTTAATAAAAGTGGCTAGACTGGCAATTAGTATTTATGAAGCACCGCTAGAATTCTATCTGGAGTACATTGACATATCCGAAAAGAAAATCAAATGTATATGGACACAGCGTTTATTTTTATTGTTCTATAGCAATATTATTCTTATTTAATGTTTGCTACTTTTCTACAACGGTGGGCAGCAAGGAATTACAGGTTTTGTTCTTTCATTTTAAATTGCTCTAGTCCCCTTAGAAATATGCTAAGTTTCTCATAAATAAGATGTTTGCGCTTCCATACTTTTTGTAAGCCCTTCAATGTCAACATGAATTAGAAAGTGGACACTAAAATTGTCTGCCCCAAATATTGATCAGCGATGCATCTTTGGTGAGCTGCCAATTTAAACGTATTTGGGAAAAAAGCTAACCGCATTTGAACATTATCCCAGATACGAATATAAATGCCATCCAAAGACTCGAAGTAGTTCTAGCTAATTATAAATTTTATGATAACAGACAGACATTTCTTTAAATAAACGAATTGTTCACGTATCACACGGGCGGTGATTATATAGAAGAACCAAAGCATTTTTTATTACGATCGTTAATTTCTAGCCCTGCAACTTCTTGGTGTTTGGAGCCGTTGTTTTAAATTCCATAATTATTTTATTAGTTTTATGTTCTTCTAACTTCAAAAGTCTGTTATTATATGTGAAGGCTGTAAAAGATTAGATTTAAAAATTTAAACTGTGTTCATGTCAATGTGAACCTGCATGGAAGTGAACGCCTGAACAAATACCATGCATTGCATTGCGTTCTCGTCCACTTCATATTTCAAGAGACACTGAAGTCTAAGATTATACCTGAAACACACATGAAACATACTTGAAAAATACACGAAATTCAGTGACTAAGTGCAGCACTTGAATTGTGACGCCTATCCCAAAGTGGCGCGTATTATCTTTGTTGCTTAAAAAGCGGGCTTTTCCGAAGGCTGCACTTATTTGAGGGCGGTGCGTAATCAAACAAATATAGCATTGATGTTTTATAGTTGTCTGAGGAGCATTATTTAATAGAAATATGCCCAATGTAATTTGAATTGTTGATTTTGTATAGGTTTGAATGGCGTATGGCTTTGGAAACACTGCACTCTCTCCTGGAATCCATATTAGAAAAGAAAAATCGTGCTGAGAAGCCGTCGTTTGAAATCACACTACGTTCTCCAAGACGAACAGCTTGTCTTTACAGTTGGCTCACAGTCCCGTAACGCAAACTGACTCTTTTTTCAAGACAAATGCTCTTGATCAATGAAAGCGGTATTCTTAACAGGGGCATGAAAAATTACTCGAAAATATTTGGCTATATGACTAAGCAGTATCGATAATTCTTGCAACAACTTCGCGTTTACTATCTTCCTCAGTTTACTAAAAATGCTGCTTCCTTTGTGTCGCCGCCCCGTACCTGATTGCTAGTGCTAGGATAGGGAGGCACAATATGAATGGTAGAGAGGGTTGTTAACAACATTTGGAAGTCAGTTTGAAAAGAGGGCACTAGTATGTTCTAGAAAGAGCAATCAGTGATGACCAAAGTCTGTGAATAGATAATAAGCCCCCAACAGATAAAGAAAAGCGTGAGATAAGGTTTATCAATGCAGTGTCCAAGGGACTAGATGCAGGCCAAGAGAACGTTTGATCCGGCCGATCACTTTGCGTATGTTTAATGGATTTTGTGGCGCCTTCTATTTCATTTGATTAAATTAACAGATATAATAGTCGCACGCTATCCCCGCCACCTGGTTCAGACACCTGAATTGCGCGCAGACAAAATAGGTTTCCCGCTCTATAGATGTTTGCAATGAATTACCGGAAAGGTGAAATATAAGATGAAATGTTTAGTGAATAATACCAAA
>JAAAKM020003170.1:0-12723 GCA_010016025.2 Alatinidae sp. Z8VKAUB7J3 | reverse complement strand
TCGTCCGGACATGTTAATTCAATCAAATGATACGCTGTACGTACTGGAGCTGACAGTTGGCTTTGAGACCAATTTACGGAAAAAGATAAATAAGAAAAATAGAAAATACCATGATTTGTGTGAAGATTTGAAGTCACGAATTAGTAATACACAATACATTAACCTCAGTATGAGTGCAATTGGAGGGACGGCAAAGGAAAGCAAGTCCTAATTTCTAATGATGATGCAAGATCGGCGTTAAAAATCGAAATTATTTGTTATTCAAAATGATATCATGTGTAATAAGGTCGACGTATTTCACATTTTGTAAAAGAAATTGTAATTGGCCAAATCCAGAGCTTCTAGCTTGGTGAAAACGTATGTCATACCATGTAAATTCATTATGCCTGTAACGAGATTAATGAATTGTATTGCATGAAAGAAATAGATATTTGAAGTTCAGAAAAAATTATTATGTCTCTGCCTCCACCCAACTTTCAGTATTTCTCTTGGACATTGACTCCAACAACTCTCAAGTTTGTGTATCTGTTGCTCATTTGGGAACTAGGCTGCTATCCCTTGTGCAAGTCCAAACACATGACTCCAAGATCTTCCGTTTAGGACACAGATTTACATTTGCGTTGAATAACATAGATATTAGCTGATAGAAATTCCGCATAGCCCTCTGTACCAAACATGTATCTGCATCATTTGATATTACTGTCTCAGTCTTCTAAGATGCAGTCTTGAATACAAGTTTCTTCTTTCTCAAGATCGTTGTTATTGAGTTTTACATGTGTTTTTTTGTCAAATATAATCTTGTGCATATATCATTGAAAATGTTTAGTAATTTGTCTGCGTCTGTAACAGTCCTAAAAACACTAGACACCATTCTCATAAGTAAAACTGTTTACAGTCAATACAGTGGAAACATCGCTGTGACTAGTAAAAGTAATCGACGTCAATGAATCGTTTGTGATTATTCAGATGCGTCAACCGACATGTGAGGACCTACGCTTAGGTTCCAAAATCCGGCCCTAACATAGAGGCTCAACACTTCATATGCGCAGACGCATAGACGTTCAGTGGCATAGGCAATTACGGCAAACGATATTCCTGTTATTCCGTATATCATACTGAATGTGCTACGATCTAAAAGAGACCCATATTCCATCAATAAAAGAATATACAATCATCATTATATACAACATCATCAAGTAACATACATAACTACAACTTAGTCACAGAAGTCCATAAAATATGTCTTACTTTGCAATTATAGTCTTCAGAACAGTCACGAAGGTGAGGGAGGCAAGGGCGGGCGCCGCCCCCTGAGAGAATTCATTAGCGTATCCCCCCCTGACATTCTGATCGGCACATATATTTTTCACTGTAGTATACCATAATGCATCGGAAATAAAAAATGTCGCAACTATGGGATGATTGTGGGGTGACTATTGCCCGTATGTCCATGGGCATGTGCGTTGAAGGTTCCTTGCAAATACCTTCCGTGAGATACAAATTCAGAACTACAAAAATAATGTGCCTTTTGGCCTTAATGAACAAACTTTTTTCACGACTTTCAACCTATGGATTAGCTTGCCACAGCTAAAATGCCACTTTCAGTTGAATTTACCCACCTCTGACATTTTTGTATCGATGTCACCAAATATGATATAAAATTGAATGGATTCTATTGTTAGGATTATTTCCGGAGAATGATGAAACTTATGACCGCCCCCTTTTCATATTTTGGAAATCCCAACCGCCCCCAACTCTTAGAGGGCCAGCTTCGTGACCGCTTCAGAACCTTGACAGCCTCGTAGAAATTCTCACTACAACTGATCTTTCGAGTCTGTATAGTCATATATATACCTACAATAAACGCCTTATTCAGTAACTCTGATTGGCTAAAATGTAAGACAGAGTAAACCAAGTATAGGCCGTGTGTGTACGTAATGCTGAGTCCTTGAGGCAGTAATTATTTGCAGGAAAAGGCACTTAAGGAGGGAAATTCCACTTAAATTGTAAGTTCCTAAAATTAACTTGAATTATGAACACACGTTATGAAATGACGGGAATAGCTACTAGTAGAACGTACACGACTTAGTTGACAGTTGTATGGTTGACAGGCCGGATAGCAGTACTTCCTTGGTCACGTCACATGGCGCAAACAGGCTGGTCTCCAATTGCGTTGAGCTGAATGTCGATATCCACCGGATGATTGGGAGCTAATGAAATATCAGTTTTGAACGGAACTCTAGAGAAATAGAAAAGTATGTCACCACCGGGGATCGAACCCGGGGATCCTCTCTTCTCAATGATAGCTAATGAAAAAGAGTATGTTAACATTGGCAGTCACCTAGCTTAGTTGGTAGAGCGCACGCCGCAAAAGCGTGGGCACGGGTTCGATCCCCGGTGGTAATAAATTTTGTATTTCTCTAGTGTTCTTTTCAAAAGATTCTCTTAAAATAGACTACAAAACTCGCAACTCCGATGTTGTACTGTTCATACAATTCATGCAAGAATTAGTCTCTCTCTCTTCAAGTCTAGCATCAGCAAATAACTGACGGTCGGTCAGATTTTGTCTAATGCATTCCATGTTTTAACAAGAAGAATTAAGTCCTCTATTGGGAAAGTTATGTTGTGACAATTGGTTTGACAGCTGTGGCATTGAGAATATCTGTACAAAAAGCAGTAGGGAACAAAATTTTCCAAAAATTGTCTTACAGAGTCATTTTAGACTTACGCTGTTCGTTGTTTATGAAATTCTCACTATGACCGATGGAAGAATTCAACTCTATTGTACGTATAGGGTACTCACAGATATGCACAAGATTTTCACATTGTCAATTGACTTCATGCTATCCAACATTTATCAAGGTCTCTGACAATATGTCTGCAAATTGACAAAAGTATCTCCCCATGTTCTTTTTGTTGTTGAATAAGTTTATCCAGTTTCTCATGGAATACCTCAAGCTCACCCGTAACTTTCATAATCTGATCTGTAACGTCTTTTGCTGATGAGCCAAAATGCATTTGACTATAACTAGTTTTGACTGGAAGTATCCTTGATACATACGAATAAATCCCGTTGTTTACATGCACAGTTTGATTTTACACGATCGATGAAAAGGTACCGTTAAACTGGACAGAAAACCTCCACGCTTCTAACTACTAATGCTAGGTTCATTACGCTCCACTATGAGGTTTCACTATAGGAAATTAATTGAAGAAGAAGGTAGACCTATTCTTTCTGCTATTCATACCATCACCTCTCGTGTTATGAAAGCTATCAGTCCCACTTGATAAGCAAACCTAATCATCCGTAATATGAAGGCCAGAGGGCATCTTTGCCTACTCACATGTCTTAAGAGAAGATGACAACGACGTGGCAGCCATCTTCAACTGATTTCAATTTGTGGAAGGATCGATTTTTCAGATTAAATTGTTAACGTTTTCGTAGAACGGTTGCTGCGAGCTGCAAACATCCTAGCCCGCTTGCTGAGAACTATAAACTTAAGAGAATTTTCTTTTGCGCATGCGTACTTGTGCTCAAGCCACTGGCCAACGTTTCCGTTTCGGTTACCGTTCTGCTTACTTTAATTGCCTGATATTACACAGTACGTAGAGTGTAAACAAGTCAATAGCAAAAGGTGGAGGGTGCGAGAGATAATCGTATGGGTGTAAATTGACCTCTTTGAGCTATTATGTGTTATCAGTACAGTTTGTACATCTTATCATTGATCGGCTCGGTTTTGCATATCTACTCACTTATCGGCTTGATTTAACACTTCTTATCATGGCTCGATTTGAATTATGATTTCTCCCTCAATACAACCAAAGAGAGCAGTATATGCTGATTGTAGAAGATATGTTTTGAAAACATACTTGCTTATCAAGCAAGCCAGTGTAGATAAAATGACCTCAACTGTCTTGGACAAAATGAACTAACTTTTCATTTGGGTTTCTGAATTTTTATTTCAATGGAAGCCTCTTACAACTTTATGAACAACGTCGTTTTTCCAGTTTCCATACTTTGAAAAATCTGCAGTAAAACTGGGTTGCATTTGAACAGTTAAATATAATCAAGACGACATATAAAATCCACTTTAAGCTTCCAATGGCCATTCATGACAAAAAATTAGAAGGTATAAGCCCTCTCTACCTACCCAAATTGCGTTCCTTTGTTGTTATACGATAGCAAGAAAATCGAGGCTCTTCGATTTCAGTATCCCTTGGAGCTCTTCGCAGAGCAAGAGAAACCGGTCGAAACTAACAGATGACATAGAACAAAAAGTGTCTTCTGTTTTCATCGAAGATGTTGGGCCAACTTTGTAATGTTTACAAAAAGAGGCCTGCGGGTTTGGATGGCATCCACCTTGTTCTTTGAACGGTGAGAGAAGCCACTATACTTAAAATCTTAATTGATGAGGGTTTAGATTTGACAACTTAACTTGAGAAATTCGGAATGATCAATCTTTCCTAAGATTCTGATGCAAGCAAAAGACGAAAGCATAGAACAACTAGTCTCCTAAGCCACCAGCCAAAGTTTTACGGAATCAACTTTGTTATTGCTTGAGTCAAATGGAGTAGGCAGAACAGCTCCACAATGTCTCACTTAGGAAGCATGCACTGAGTGACATTGCGACGAAAGGAGGACGAAAGGAGTAAGAGACAAGATCAGGAGGTTTGGATGGTGTTCTTTCCTTGCAAAAAGCACATGAGTCAGAAAAGCACGAGAGACTGTGATATGCTCTAGAGACACTAGGCGTGCCCTTATTCAATTCTTGAACTAATTGTATCTGTGTGCTGAAGGTAAAGTTTGAATAGTCGATCATTAAATTGAAAACTTCCCTTAGGAGAAATGTGTTAGACAAGGATTTTCACTTTAGTCACTACTATTTTTCTTCTAATGGTAAGTTATTATGCGGACTGTCAGAGGAAGTCGATGAACAGTCATTGTGCATCAGTGCGAGAGGTGATATGAGGTCTAGGACATACGGATGAGACATTGATGTAAACAGGATTTACGCCAAAGGACAACTTAAGGAGGAATTACTGACATCAGAAGACATCGAGTGGCAGACTAACACAATCAAAAACCTTTTATTTGTCATAGAAGTGCCATCTTATCAAATTGTTAAAGTACTTCCAACTTTAAGTACCTAAACTTTATGATAAAAGGTAGTAAGACAGTAGCTAGAATTAGACTTGAAATTGCTGAAAGGTCCTGCTATAGGATTTCCACATCGAAATCCAAGGGAGCTAGACGTGGCCTGATAAAGCAAAATATGAAAGTATTGGTATAGTTGGTACTCTTTTCAGTGTCAGAATATGGACGCTGGCAAGGTCTGACGTGTAAAATTGGGACGTGGCTATGATGGCCAAAAACACGTAAACACTGTGTGTCGCTGCCACCTGGCTTAGTCCTCAGGAATTGGATCAAAAAAGTATGAACAGCAGGCCTAGGCTACGTTGTAAGGGTCAGTATTAACTCATTTTAACTCAGTGTCAGTGTCAGTTTTAACACATTTAAAAAAGACGGCATGTTCTGCTTACGAAAAGGAGACATTATTACTAGAAAAAGATAGTATTGATATGAGTGTATACATCCCTATTTATCAAGCAGCAATTCATCTCCAAATAAACATGCTGCACATACTCATTATCATTGTCTCAAGTCTTACATCGTTTTATGTGGTTTATGAGGAAAATGCTCGGAAAAACAAATAAAGGATCCTGATATTCAAGAGGGAGAAAGGCTGTAAGAAGCACATGAGGAAAGATGACCATATTTAAGGTTAGGAAATGTAACCTTTAAACAGGGATTTTGTGATTTTCCTGTATTTTTGTTGTTCTAACATGTACTTTAAAGGTGAAAATAATTATCTAGCAAAGGGTCTATAGTTTATACAATTGGCCATGGCCTAGTGTAGGGTTTCCAAAATAGCATTGCTCCAACGCCCTGTGAGATAAAAAGATTGGAAACTACCAGTCCAGTCGATAGCTCACATGCTTATCGCTCTTTAAAATGAGGGTTTAAAGACAAAAGGCATAAATCTATATTTATGATATTCCTCTCACTCCATACATAAATTGTTTATTTGCGACACTCAGTATCCAAAAAAAAGTTACCGCTTTGTGGTGCCAAAAGCAAAACAATTCTGCAACTGGGTTATATAGGTTTCTCTACATCCTTCCTTTCCCTTGTCATCGCTTCGACGCTTATGAATATATCCATTATAAAAATCCCTCCCCTTCAACCACAAGAGGTTGTCTATCACAGCTAGACATTTCTAGGTGCAGGGAATTTAATTTCCCCTGAGCTAGCTTAAGTGAAAAATTTTTACCGAAAGCTTTCGTGAATTACGCTAAGCTGTAAGAAATTCCCTGCAGATCAGAGATTATTAATACGGCCGTGCTTCTTCTGTATACAAAGATAAGTTCCCGTTGGCCTTTTCATTTTTCACTCACGGTACTTGTTCAATATCGGTCTCGTACCAATATTTAGCTTTGGGTGGAGTTTACTACCAATTTAGGGCTGTATTCTCTAGCAATCCGACTCATGGAAAGCGTATTATCAGAACCCCATCTTCACCTCACACGGGATTGTCACCCTCTCTGATATGCTGTTCCAAGCAACTTTGGTGATATTGGAACGCCTAGAAAACGCTTCTCGAGACTGCAATTCGCCATCGCAGAGCAGTGGAGATTCAGTATTGAGCTCTTCCCCGCTTCACTCGCCGTTACCGGGGGAACGCTTCTTATTTTTCCCTACGCTTATTAACATGATTAAATTCAGCAAAAGGCACGTAGAAGAAACATAGTTACTAACCATTTGACGAGCTTTTGGTATATTTTACCACCATCGTCAAATCATTAAATTGCACTCACAAAACACGCTGTGGTTAAGACCGCAACATAAACAATGGAATATGTTGACGAGGGAAACTCCTGTTTTCCCGTCTGATGCCGTATCCTTTTGTCTACGTTTCTTGAAATACTGTTTCTCCATATGGCCTTTCTTACCGCAGAAACGACACTTGCCATTAAAACGTTTTTTCTGCTCGAAAGTGGCGAAGGTCTGCTGTGCTGATGAAGCCGACGATAACTGTACCCTCTTAGCCTTTTGGATGCACTGATTAAAGTCTTTAAATTCTCCATATGTAACTTATTCCTTAGCCAAAGTTCTGTCTCGTAGACCCAAAAGAAACTTGACAATTAAGACGTTGTCCCAAGTCAATTCTTTGGAACCCTTCTCAAACGTTCTCTGAAGGTGTAATCCGAATTCATCTATCTACTCATTATTCTGACTGAGATTTAAAAATTCTGAACGACGCTGGTGTGAATCGTCCACTAAAGGCCGTTGTTCAAGACATTCTCTGGTGGTCTCAAAATCGGCATCTTCCGGCAAACCATTGACTACCATGGCCATAACCTCTTCGCTGAGGCAAGATAACATGAGGTCCAATTTATCTTCATCAGCAGGCTTCTTTAACGTGAAATAAACCATTAGCTGTCGTTCCCACACTCGAAAATCCGAGCTCATGTTTAGATGGCTTGGCAAACGAAAACATGAACCTTTATTTTCTTTGTCTTCCATCTTCTGCTCTTGGAATCGATCCTGTCGACTGCGCCCAAAATGTCGTGATGAGCGACTACGTTCCAAGACGAAATATGAATATTGGTATACTTTTTAATCACTGTTATCTCATCGCCTCCAATCTTCAACTCTTTACAAACAATTGAACATAACTATTTATATTTACAACAGAGACTGGTACGAGTTACAACTTAATTACGATGAACACTAAATCACGTGACCTTGAGATGTGTGACAGAATACTTTCCCCTTCATTTCTGACTTACCTAAGCACAAATTAAATTCTGAACAAGTTGTTTTATTTAAAGAAAATGTTTCTTTTAAAACATCCTTTTGCTTATCCTTAAGTTAACCTTCGTTTCATCTTCCGCGCCTCATTTCGTGCATCTAACTTTTTCAGTTTAAGGATGGAACTCCCAAGTTTCTACGCTCAGGTGTAGTCTACCATTTTAAAAGTGTCGCTTCTGTGCAGAAGCGTACTTAGCTCAGGCAATACGTCAATTCCATAGACGGTTCTCGTATCATTTGAGAGTTTCAACTGGAAAGACGCTTTCTAGCCCTTCATTTTCTATAGTACATCTAAATGCTGTAAGCTTCTCTCATTCGTTCTCTGTCTCTGGTTTTACTTTTCTCAGGTTCTCAGAATTCGAGTCTGTTCTCCAAGAATTTCTTCTTTTGCCTAAACACACCTATTAACTTAATATAAAGGGAGTTCAACTCCCCTCTCCCTCTTTTAGAATGTCTCTTGTTAGTTATTAATGTACTCTATTGGTTATGTTGCGGTCATAATACGGCGTGTTTCATACATACATACACCATATTATGTCTTCTCATTATGTTTCACCGACGCGCCTTGAACTGGGTACTTATCTTTGTACGAGGTTGCATTAACAACTAACAAGAGACATACTAAAAGAGGGAGAGGAGAGTTGAATTTTTGTTAACATTAAGTAATCAGGTAGATTTAAACAAGAGAAGAGTTTCTGTGAGCAAGAGTTTGAGTTCTGAAGAATATTGCATTGAGTAACGGAATACAGCCTCAGTTCAAAGACGGTTACAATATGTTCGCATAGTAGTCGTTATGGTGTCAAAATATATGACATATCTCATATTTGCCAAATGTAAATTCTGAAGAGACTGGGACGAAAAAAGTGAAGTCAGAGGCAGAGAACGGATGAGAACAGTTTCCAGCATGTAGACGAGTACTAGAAAATCGAGGGCTAGAAAGCGTCTTTCCAGTTTAAGGTGAAACTTCCAGATGATCCAACAAACGTCTCTAAAATTGACGTATTGTCTGACCTAAATACGCTGCTAAACAGAAGCGACGCTTAAAATGGTAGACTACGTCTTAGCGTAGTAATTTGGGAGCTCTGTCCTTAAACTTAAAAGTTAGACGAAAAGAGGAGTGGAAAATGAAACCAATGTTAGCTTGAGGATAAACCGGAGAATTTAATTTGTTGAGTTGTGCACAGAGCATTAGAGTGTGGAGCTCTGTAAACTGTAAAACAAAACTAATGATACAATTAGGAACTACAGAATACCTTATTACACAAAATTAAAACGATGCGGCAAATAGCACGAATGAAATTTACGCGGACCAAATTAACTTCAATTGACTCAATAACAACGTTTCATAAATATCAATTAGCGTGGACGAAATTGTTTCATACCAAGTTTCCTTCATCTATGTATCTGAAAGGAAAAGAAACAGATTTACATTTATGAAGAAACATTTTAGTACAATGAAAAAAGGGTCAAGTCAGGAAATGTCGGCTTTTTGGGCACTTTAAACTACGTCAGCAATTCCAGTTGCTCGGAATCCAGACTTTATCTCAATTATGCCTTCAAGGCTTTTGAAGAAGTTGAATATCTTTATCACAGTGGCTTAATGGAATGGCTTAAATGTGAATAACTTCAGATCAACCGAAATTGTGGTGACATCACGACTTGGATTTTTCAACAACTCGTTTGTATCAACAGACATGAAGTAAATGCTGAATTCCCTTTCCTTCATATTTTTATGGCTTCCATTGGTAGTAACGTCAAGAGGCTGCAACAGATATGTCATATATTTTGACACCATAACGACTACTATGCTAACATATTGTAACCGTCTTTGAACTGAGGCTGTATTCTGCACATTGAATGCATCCTATATTAGCAGGTACTTTTAATCTTGTGGGAGCAGTATCTTTTCTTTTACTTCGTCGATATATGATACAAGGATCTCGTCAATCAATTTCAACGTTTCCATCTCGTTGTCCCAATACTTTTCATTGGATGAAAATAAGATCTTAACCGTAAATGATCGATTAAGCGCCCTGGGCGCTTACTTAAAAACAAAAGGTTTTGGATGGCCCTTATTCGGAATGAGAGCTTATTCGGACCAGGGCGCTTATTAAGGAAAGGAAAAACAGATAACTAAACATACACGATCTTCTGTAGAATAGATTGAAACAGAACGTTCAATCAATCAATCAAACAGTCAATCAATCAATACATCTTCATAGTTCTTCGTATCATCATTTAAAAGCGTAAACTCTGGAGCTGCTGTATCCACGTCTTCGCTGTCCAGACCTGGGCGCTTATTTCGACCTGGACGCTTGTGAGAAATATTTTTCAAAACTGGGCGCTTATTTGAGTCCTAGGCTAAATCGGTAATTGACTGTGTTTTCATTGTTACCTATTTTTTGGAAGACATTTTCCCAGTTTTTACCCCATAAATCACTTGCTAGGGTAACATAACTCTGGTTAAACTTTTAACAATACTAATGGTTATCGCACGTTTATCGGAGCCCTCTGCGACTGGAACATGCTATGCACCCCTGTTAGCCATTGTAACATTCATTAGATGTGAGCACTTGCACGGGGATTGGTCGGCATTCAAGATAAACTCTTTGGGAATAGCGTGGTTATCAACAGCTGTTGCGATATGGTGCAAAAACTGAGTCTTCATTTCTTCCCATAAATGTCGTGTGCTTGTGGTAGACGTTCTCCTTGACCATTGCATTTGCTGGTAAAGTGAACGCACCGATGATCTAGTCACTTCAAAGTCTGAATACTGTCCAAACATCTAAATGTTGAATGTTACTATTCCAGCCGAAACACCGAGGACGACGTGGATGTTGTTTTGCCCTCCGGACATTCTTAAGTTTACCAACATCGCCCGTAATCTACGATCAAGTTCAGTAGAGAGTATTGTAGGTTTCCCGTCTTTTTACTCCGACAGTCCTTACGGTTCAGTTTTACACATGGTTTTATACCTTTTCACCTACGGCCTTACCGTGCTTTCAGTCAAGTTTGGAAAATCCTTTATGAATTTTGATATGGCTTTGGACACTCCATTTTGGGCGCATTAGTATTATCAAATGTTGCAAGTTCTTCTGAAATCAACATTGCCACTTTACTTGGCACTCCGGAGCTACCTTCATTTGACAACAATAATCCTAAAGAAGATGCTTCACCAACCACGCTTCTCCTATTCTCTTTGTTACGTAAAACCTTTAAACGACGCCATAATAACAAGAGTGACTCTCCAAATAGAATGCGTCTTCTGAAAAACTGACTGAATGATATTAGAACACCTACTTTCGATTTCACGTTAAATAAATCTCAAATTTCTTTCTAAATATCATTTTATTCGAATCTTTTCTCTTGGCTGCAAGCGACTCCTGACGCTTCAGTGCTAAGGCTATAGGAGAATTCTAATGAACATCAAAACCAGTACCGTAGCCAGGGGGATGCTTGGTATGCTTAGCATCCTCCAGAATGGACTTCGAGGTAAAATAGCATCCCCTAGTTCATGGGCGTCTGTCCTAGAGTTTTGAAATGTGTCAGAACATTTCTCAGACTTGTTGAATACCCTACTCCATAGATCTTTTCCAAGATATCAAATCTGCACACCTAAATTTGAAAATTTTGAAGTGCAGTTAACTGCAGACACCTGGTTTCTAGGAGTGCTTGAGGTAACTTGCAATCCATATTGATCCCGCATGTTGTTTTTTTCTGTGAGTTGTCATGACCATACATGGTGTGTCTGGCACTTCAGGCTGAGCCTCATGTTCATGATTGTTGTCCTGTTTCGTTTTCATATTTTTTGGTGTTTGTGGTGCTGTTTTATTGTCGAAATGCAGTGATGTCTATGTTTAATTTTCAAAGGTATTTTATTGTAAAATTGCGATTCCAGGTTCAAACGTTAAAGGTTTCCCTCACTGTGCTTGAATTCTGTTTTTAGAACAGCTTAATTTATTTTGCTGCCTTTTTTTCATCCACGTTTTCTTAAAGGTTCACATCTCAGCCCTAAATATACGTAAGCCTTAAATTTATGAAGTATGCCCTAAAATATGCTCATAGGTAATAAGCATGCCCTACAGAGATAGTCTGACTACGGCTCTAATCAAAACATTAAAATTACTGTAAAATGCAGATCTTTGTAGAACACTTTGCAACAGAATCAGCATTGCGTAGCTTGCACGTCCACAGCAACACGGAGCATTGGAATCATGTACGGGCAACTCTGTCCTGGCGGCCAGCTTCCTTTTAAGGGCAGCTTTAAAATGCGGGCGCAAAATCAAAGTCCCAGCAAAAATTTGTAGTAAACTCTGCATTTAACGGGCATTTAGGGTGTATCGAACCCTTGTTAGAGCGACTGCAAAGAGTTGCTTGAAACCTATCAATTTTGCTTAACACCTGATGTTGATTTGGTTCACACTTGATCTTGATTTGCCACCTTAAGCTATTTCCTTTAGAAAAAAACGATGGACATTTTAGGAAGCACTGTACCGAGGGAGTCGACCATTAAACAGCCAGTTTGTCGACACTCAGATGCACACATGGCAGACAAACATCAACGATTTTTTTGTTAAAAAGTAAATTAACATTTTGTTATCCAGCATATTTACATTATTTTGTTATGTTTTAATATTTTGTTACGTAAACTTTCTAGTTAATTTTTATGTTCTGTTTTTTATTTAAAATCTAATCACAACGATTCCTTACTGACTTTAGTCCACTATGACCAAAATCACATATAATACACAAACGCATTTGATAATAAGAGTCGAGATGAGAATTCAAAATCTTCATATTAAGGCCAGCTTGTTAATAAGGGCATTTCAATCCAGTCCGACGGCTGGACG
>JAAAKM020003168.1:0-12727 GCA_010016025.2 Alatinidae sp. Z8VKAUB7J3 | reverse complement strand
ATACAGTGCCATGGGCCTCTACGACTTACAATGCTTTACTCTCTATATATCCTTAAAATTCTCCATTGCCTACTCAAGGCACGAAATTGCATGTATAAGATTTCAAGAGATGGTATTAGGCGGCCACAATTTAGTGTTAGTGTGTAATGTAATAATGATTAGATCAAATTATTGCAGTTATGTTAGGTTTCACATTCCGCATTGTTTGTCAGTCTGCCATACATATACATATATGTATATATATGTATATGTATATGTATATATATATATATATTTGTAGGAGGTATCAGTAATTTTGGTTCAGGTGGAGGGGGGAACCTTGATGTAGTAAGATGGGGGGAGAAGGCCAAATGGGAGTGATAGGTGTCAGATGGGGGGGAACCAAACCCGGAGGACGCCATGATGTGTTGTGGCTGCCATTTTTATCGAAGGAATTTTAAAAACATTGGCGGCTCGTTTGCATCTATTCAGGTCTGTTTCCGTAAAACCATTTAGCGAAAGTGAAAGTGTGAGGTATCATTCTCCAAGCTAACCAGTTCATTAGATTCTTTTAGGATCGTAATGACATGAAAACGAGCTAGTAAAATGTCCTAAGTTGCTTATCAGGTGTAAAACAAAAACGTGTGCAACGTGAGAGTAAGCGGAGACAATATGTATCACTTTATTTGTGTTTGGCATTTTGACGTAAGAAAAACAATGGAACAAGCTATTAGCTGTTGGGCCACCCTAGCTGTAAGTTGTACCCCGTAGTACACCTTGTTGCCCCCTTGAGAAACACTTGCGTAGACAGTCAAAATTCTGGATATCAGGAACTTTGGATAGGCGTCAATAAAACCAGGTGTATATACAACGTATTTCATTAACTGATAGTACTACAGTGCTTACAATTTCAAGGCATGCTAAGCATAACAGAGTATGTGCTTGCATGATGAAATGTCGCTTAGTAAACTTACGAAATATATCCATGGTGGTAGATGGTGTCGCATGATGGACAATACTTAGATCTGTGTTTGATGGATTGCCGATTGGATTGGATTACCATTACTATTTTCGTAAATTTGAATCCATCAATTTTGATGCCCAGTTAATTTAAAATCTCTTTAAGGCCATTCACTGTCATATGGAACCGAAATACCACATTTTTCATTTTTGCGTAACTTTAGGCGGAGTAAATAAGTGCTTTTTTAGTTTCATCTCAGTAACATTTCTATTTTCTGAACTCTGTTCCAGATTTGATACCAGGACATGTATCCTCTATGTTTATGTACCTCTAAAGAGTCATTTAAAATATCCCACTTTTATATCAGATTTTCTACTTTTCCCCATTTTAACGCCCCTGCATTCCGTCAAAAACATTTGATAATACCTAGATGTTTAAGGTATATTTCGAAGTGCACAGAAAGATTGCTAAGAGAAGTAGATTTTTAGATTAGTCATAAAAGTGACTTATGATATTCAGCAGCTCACACGTTCAATATATTTATGAAAACACACCGGAAATGGAAATTTTGAGTGGATGAAATCTGCGGAATCCTTAGGTCGACCAACATGTGTAGCTAGTAGTTCGATACAAATTATGGAGTACTTTCAACCCATACAAAAGACATTGTACCCAATTAGAAATTTTCAGCCCTCAACTCCTAACTTTATCAATATTGGATAATTTACTGTCAATGGTAAAATTTGAGGAAATCGTAGGACACTCAGGATAGACCTTCAGTGATATTGGCTTGAATGAGTCCATTGCAAACATGTGCTGCGTCCACGGTTGACTCAATCGATCATACTCTGGTCCACTGGGCAGAAAAAGTTGTCCATCCCTGGATCAGCAAGTGCTCCCCTCAATCAAAATGTAATTGTGGCAGAGACCTGTATAAGCGGTGGCCTTTATATCGTAAATACCAGGTCTACAAGAACGGGGAAAGAAAGAGGTTAGTACGTATGTTCGATATATAAACAGTCCTCGCGATACCAGTGAAGAGTTTTCGTCTTTGGTAAATGGAGTGCGATTTAATAATCCTGAAACACGATTTCGATACTTTATGATAACTCTTTATGTCAAATGTCAGACTTCATACTGCGTAAAAGTTGTCTTTAACCATAGAATAGGGAAGACGACCGAAACTAACGTACTATTTGAAACATGCACTGCTATAGAACGTGCATACGAACACGAGAACGTTTTGCCAGGAGTGACTCACGAACGATATCAGTTTCTAAAATTGTCATATCGGCTTAAGAGAAGTACAAGTCCCACGTCTTGAAAATCTCTTCACACTAATAAAACCGTCACGTAATCTTCGTCATTTAACTTTCCGCTCTTTCTCGTGTCCTCCTAAACCAAATCTGTCTGCAATATAAATTGACTCAAGCATTATTTTCTCTGAGTACATCTGGAAAAGCAGTCCCGCAAATAATTCTGAATTCTCACTTCGATCAGTCGCTCGTTGCAGTCACTAGACTTGGACGCCATTTTCTGTTATTTGCTGCGCAGTAAGGACATTGTGTTCGATTTTTTCAACACGGAAAAGCTTTCTCCACAGCAATAATCCTGATGCGCCCGGAACTTCAATATTGCAATATGGATGACATGATCCAGCAATGTGGGGATCGACTAAAGTTGCTGCATGCGTTAAAATCATGCTGCACAGCAGGACTATAAACGAGCCTTAAGAGTAATTTTCCTTTTTTCCTCGTTGTAGTTTCTACCCAAGTTACTTTGAAAATACATTTGTGAAATGTTTGGATAGACCAGAACAAATGAGGTAAAATGGAAGGAAAGAAAACCTTTCCTCTTTGTTGTATTTATTCGTTCTCTGTCTCTTGATTTATAACAAGCGGTTAGCTAGCTGTTAAATTGGTGGAGTGGGTCGTCTGGATGGGGGTGATTGCATTGTCGGGTATTGTTAGTGGCGGGGTCTTGTTGGTTACGTTCATATCATGTCTTACTCTGACAGTGAGAACTTGTCATTAGTCTGAGATTACCGCATACCAGTGAACAAACGTACATAGATGGGCGATATGGAGAAAAGAATTGGTGCTCTGTGGCATGGCTCAGTGAAATGGCACTGTTTCTTGCATTGCTAGAAAGCCATCAGTGGCGAAGCCAGGTTTGAAGACATGGTCAGGTTCGGGGGGAAGGGAGGGGGGTATTCGTGGGCCACGCCAACCCGATAAAATTTTGCCTCCTCTTGAGATATTGTTTTTCAGGTTGAATATAAAGTCAATGCCTTAATGACGTCGGTTATAGTAAACCAAACTTACAATACTAATGTTCTCTTACATCATCATACGTAGCCTACAATAGTAAAAATTAATACTTCATTGTAATTTTCAAGCTCCATAAAAGAATGTATTGCCTCTTCCTTGATAGCTCATCGAACCCCCCATTAGGCGTGGCTAGCTACAGGTCTGTGGTGTACTTGATGTAATCCCCTACTTGATGCAATCCCCCTACAAAAAGGTCAATTTACACAGTCGGCCTACTGATTGCTAAAAGTTCATTCCCACTAATATCCATTTGTAAGAACTCCTTTTCTGTAATTGCAATTGGGAGATAACTCCTTAAAAACCAATCAACAAGGAGTATTTTAAGTCGATGGAATGGTCAGATTCTTTTGTTTTTGTGTGAAGGTGCTGATTGATTTTGAATGAATGATCAACAAGAAAACGTGAAAGTAGTGAAGTACTAGACGGGGGTAAATACATTTCATTTTCCAAGTCAGTCTTTTGCTTACAAGATACTGGTTCGCTGAGAAAGTAAAACGAAATCATTACTGTGTAGTCCCCCGTTCTTAAAACGATTGTCCTTGTCTCTTACGTAAGGCAGGCGGTTTTAATCAGGCCTGCGTAGACGGCATGGAACAAAGGCTACTGCTGCCTCCACCAGTCAATCATATGGTTAAATCAGCTCGAATCCGTGACGTTTGTCAGGCGAATGTGGGAGAGCATGACCCTTCTCCGAAAGCTGCGAAAACATCAAACTACTTGGTAGAGAGCCATGGTAATGATCTTCGATTTGTTCAAGAAAATGTGTATGTGTGTTTGTATTGGGGTTGTGTGGCCTAAACTTTATCATTGTGACACCGAAAGGTTTAATTGGAAGGAGGTGCACTGAGAAGACCCTTTTTATTAAATTTTGGGTGAAATATTTAGGTCAGGCTGGGCCTGACTATCCTGCCCTCTGACTTCGCCACTGAAAGCCATGCACTTTAGTTTCATAATTAACCATTAAAATTGTTCACTGGTATATTTTTTATGTTCATTAATTGTCTACGAATACAGTTTTCTACTTAAATCTTTATCGTCCTGCTGGCATCACTAGCTGTTGAATTATACCCGAGGTAAAATTTCCCGCTTGCAAGGGCACAGGTTATAAGGTCTGCGTAAGACGATACAAATTGGACTCATCAATGGAATGGTGTGCAAGACAGTGAAGTACATGTAATGATGCCAACGTTACAATCGTTATACACGGCGTATGAGTTAAAGTAAGAAGTGTGAGCGTTTGTGTGTGTGCGCGTGTGCTTGTGTATGTGTATGTGCTTGCGTACGTGTGTGTGCGCGCGTGTGCGTATGTTCGTTTGCGTGTGTCTCAGCGTGTGCGTGTGCGTGTGTCTCTGTTTATGCGTATGCATGTGCGTGAGAGTGTGCGTGTATGTCTGTGTGTGATATAATCAGATAACGCCTATTTATATCAATGACGTAAATAATAATACGTTAATTAAACTGAATTCACACTGGAGGCGTCATCGAGCATTGCGTCACAAGACAGCGCGTCGCCACGTTTCAAATGGTCATGCATGATGAATTTGTGTAACACAATGGCCCCAGAATGATCATCTTTCGACTGTGAATAACTTTGAAAGAAGGAGGGGTCGACTTGTCTTGGCTTCAAGTAAGCTTCGATTTCACATGGACGTTGTGTTAGCTTCAAGGGACACAAACGCAAGTTTCCAAATTCTGATACTTTCAGCACAAGATTAAACCACAGTCATTGCGTTGAAAACACTGATGAATTTAAAGAATCGAGGAAGTCATGTGAAGATGATTGAGTTAAGTCGCTGACAGATCGACTAAAGTTATCGTTGATTTGCAAAGGGAATTTGTATAGGCCTCTCTTTTAACCTCACTACTATGCAATTAACGTAACACGGAAACTTGGTAAAGCATTTACTGCTTTTGTTATCTCATACTGAATACCGGTTGACGTCTTGTATACATGGTATGGTTATGTTGCATTGTACTGACATGATTTTCCGTTTATCACCGGGTTCAGACCGCAGCAGTAAATTGATATCAGCCACCAACTTCATATGCTGTAGAGTGTTAGGGTTTTGAACTCTCTCAAAGATACTGTCGACTATCCCATTCATTTCTTTTGATGTTTTTATGATTCTATTCGTCACTTCTTATGTCAAATAGAAACAACTGACTCTTCACTGAATTGATAAACCTTTCCTCCTCGCTGCTGGTCGACGCCGTTTCAAATGAAAACCCATCCTCGCTTTCTATTGTTTAAAAGAGTCACGGGGCAGCAAAGTTGGATTTTTTCAAACTTTGACGCATTGACGACATAGGCATGGGCAGCAGCATTGGGCGTCAGGGTGCATCAGATGACGCATACCTTATATGAGGCGCGTCACAAAAAACGCGTCTAGTGTGAATTCAGTGTTACTGCACTGCGCCACTATTCATCGTTATTGTTTTGCTCAAGTCCTTGACGTCAGGGTTCCCCTGGCCGCGCGCGCCTTACGCGGGAAAGGTGTTGGATGCGCCACAGGTGCTGCTTAGCCACTACAAGGGCTTTGCTTACCTCTTACAGAATTTATAGTTATCCAATGTGGGTCGATGTGGAGAAATGTTTCTTTTGGTACCTAGCTTCTGTTTATGTCCTTCCGTAGTGACTCTAATGGATTTTCTTTTGCTCGTAGGTTTTCTATTGCTTTCCCAGTTATTTGTAGCCATTTTTTAAATGCAACACACGAATTATGTCCAGAGGAGGTAAGTCAACTGCATATTTCTTCTTATTATGACCTGAATGTTTTGAAAGACGCCTTGTAGAATATTTTGTCTCCTTGTGGGAATACGTGGTCCCTTCATTGAAGGAAGATTGTTGCTGTAATACGCTGTATTTATGTAGCATTTTTAAGGGCCATGAAGATACGTATAGCTTTGCGAATTTCCTCTCTATGTGCTAGAGGGGTGCATTTACCTCTTCAGTCGAATGCAGCACATCAGACGAAAGTACACGTTTTCCCGATGTCCCTGCTCGAGATTCGTAGTTGAAGGCTGCCTTTTCTCCCCCTTGTTAGATATTGGTCCCATTCATTTCCTTTCGGGTGTTATTTTCCTCTCGCCTTTCCATCTTTTTTATCATTCTTTTCTGTCATTTCTCTGGTTGTTGCTTTTTTTTAATTTACTTGCATATCTGCCACCTTATGATTGCTTTATTTTTACTTTCTGTTTTCCTATGCTTTTGCTTTCGTGCTCTTCCTTACTTTTCTGTCCTCGTTATTTAATATTTCTGCATTGTTCCTTTCCCGCCCAATAATTTAAAGCAGCACTTCACTCTAGGGGGTTCTTAAGATTCCACTTCCCAAACAGATATGACGTCAGTATTCACCTGCCAACAAATTAAAGATGGTAGGTTCTTGTAGTAATTGGACAGGTGACGCTCCTGTAGCGCCAGATTGAAGCAAATCCTTCAAAAAGCGGATTATTTTCCCGTTTTTCTGCCTTGTAAGCAAGATAAAATATTCTTAAGTATATACGATGCTTTCACAAATGAATATTTACGACGTTGAGTATGACGACAGCATTAGCTATGCTACTCAGTGTACCATAGTAACCTGTAGATTTATATAGATGTATGTCATTTCGATCTTAATTTGTCATCGAATAGCATTAATTTTAGATACGTTAATGTGCTGTTAGCTATGTCACTAAGGCCTCCTTGCAGAAGCTACAACCAAAGATGTACTCTCCTATGAAGGCATTGCCCGTAAAGTGCCCTGCTGAAAGACCCAACATGTACAACGCAAGACCACAACAAGGCTGTAGAATTTGCGAATTAGTGACGGTGTATTTTCCAAGTACTGTTCATTGCCGATGGAAACTGAAGTTTAACTAACATTTGTAAAGCCAAATTTCAGATATACGGTGCCCGTTACATACATTTTAGATTGTTTATTTTCCCCGTGTTTGGAGGGTTTTTGTCTGTCAACAGTGGCCAATTTATGAGGACCTGAGATCCTCCTATGTTAATATGCATTCCAGAATATCGGCTCCTTGTTTTCTTGAATAAAAGCTCGAGTCCAAAAGTTCTAATTTGCCAAAGACGTGTGTTTGTTTGAGGCTTAAAGTAGTGCAGTCTCAAAGGAATATGATAGATCTCATGTAACAGAATAATAGAAAGAGTGGTTGGCAGCCAGTCGGAAGGTACTGAAAAGGAAAAATGAAGTACGTAACAGGGCGCACATAATGAGGCGAAAAGTGAGGATCGCGGGACATAATCGAAAGAACAGTGGCGAACTTTTAGAGTGGCGAGGGGATATGATCACGCCCAATTTTATTTGCAACTAAAAAGGCTCTTTCTTTGCTCTTGTACGATAGAAGAAAAGCAAATTTCGGCAACTGTAAGTAGTTGCTTATTATGTGTTTTGTTTATAGTCCCTGTAAGGAAAGTTAAAATGCGCCTCAAATTTGTAACCCCAAAACAGTATCTACTTGTTAATTGACGTGATACCGGTTAAATACCAGCCATTCTACCTCGAACAAGGTTTTTGCTGCCCTCTTCCTTGATCTAGTCCCTTTTCCTCATAAATTTCTTTCTTTCTTCCCCGAACCCTTGCGTAAGCCTCCCCAACAATGCCTCCTTCAATTTGAGACTCGATTATACCGGAGAGACACAGGGCACTAACCAAACATAGTTATTTTGTAAGCAAACAAATGCGGGATTTCCATGTCGTTATCTACTTTTTTGTTACTTAAGTGCTGATCTGATATGCTTTTTTTCTTCTGTAGAGACATCCCCTGGGCGACCGCAGTTTGTCTGCTATTAACTCATTCTTAGATGCAATTGGCTTTAAGGCCACCCATTTTATAAGTCAGTTATGTGAGGAACACTTGCAGCTTGGACGGCAAGTAAGCAATCCGATTTCATAATTAGCTTTATGGGACTTTTAATTGTAATAATTTAGTACATGGTCAACGAATTCTTGACTTCTAGTCGATCTAGTTGATTAGATGTTCTTGATTGCATGATTTGTAGTTTATTTATGGAAAGTAGCTTCATTGCTTATTTGAAATAGTTGATGATTGCTTAGTTAGCAAATTCTTATCCTGCGTCTTTATTTATTAATTGCTTGACGGCAGTTGCTTAATTATAGTGGCTTTCCTAGGATTGAGTTGATAATGGTGGCGTTTTGTAGGGTCGCTTGATTTTGGTGGCTTTTGCCCAGGTGTTGCGTAATAATGGTGGCTTTCTTAGGAGTTGATTGACAATGGTGGATTTCTGCCGAATTACTTAATACTGTTGGCTTTCTGAGGAGCTATTTGATAATGATGGCTTTATCAGGAGTTACTTGATTATTGTTGCTATATTCGGAGTTGCTTTATTACATTGGCTTTCTCATAATTAGCTTGACTATTGTGGATTTCCCAAGAGTTGCTTGATTATGGTGACTGCCGCATGAGTTGTTTGACTGGCAAATGCTTGCTTGGTATTTGCAAACGTTGTAAATTTTGATTACTTAAAAGCTAGGTGCTGATTGTCAATTTTATTTGTGATTATGTTAAAATTAGCTGTATGATCCATAATTAGTTAATCAGTAGTGACTTTTTAACAAACTGATTCATTGACTGTTGCTTAATTAGTAATTATTTGAGTCTTTAATTCTTAAGTTGTAAATTTTGGTCGGCAGTTGCCGTACCTTAGACCATAGTTCTTTTCGTGCGATGTCGCACATTGAGCCACAAATCTCCGGCCAGCGGTTTCTGTCTTCTGCAAGTGTCCCATCCATGTAGGCCGTCTCACTTTAGGGACACCCTCCATTGTTCCCATTCCAGCTCTTGTTTTCACTTCTTCGTTTGTGTATGGTATCGTCATCATTTTTCTCATGCACTTATGGTGGAAGGCTTCTAATTTCTTGCGGTCCTTTTCTTTTACCTCTCATGTTTCCAATGGATGTAGTAATACTGACAGAACGGTTCTCTCATAAATCCTCATCTTTAGTCTGACGGTAATCTTTTTGCATTTCCAGATACTGTTTAATTTGGCAAAAGCTGCACTAGCCTTTCCTATTCTAACTCTGATTTCTTCCGAGCTTCCACCCTTCTTGCTTATGTTCCTAAATACTTGAATTCATTTACGTCATCAATCTCATTTCCATCCAGAGATTTGGCAATTACTTAGTCTTAATGATCATTAGTTTATTATAGTATTCAAACCCTTTATAGACCACAAGTTGTTCTTCATAATCATACCGAAGTTCATAGACTCAAATTTGCTTAAGGAACCAATAAAGTTAGGGTCAAGCCATGGTTACCATATGCTTATATGAGGCTATCGGTGGGCTTTTACTCCGCAGTTGTTTGTGACCTTTGTTGATGCGATTTCTTGATTGATGCAATGTGGCTTTTCTGTAAATACCCAAAACATCTTGCATTTATTTTTATTCTCTCTCTATTTTGTAACCTTGCCTTTTCCAGCATTCAAGTTTAAATTGTTTTCAGCCAACAAATAATCAGGCTCAGCACTATGCTTGCCATATGCTTAATTTTAGGGCAAAATTTTGCCCAGATATATTTATGGACCGAAACAAGAAATAGTACCAACATAATCAAGGTTTGACCAAAGCGATATGGGGCTCGGGTAGAGGCAATTCCAAATAGTTTGGTACTGGAAGCAGATGATTCCGCAAGATTAACAATCAGTCTTACTTCACTGTAATTGTTTTAATGGTGGCGTCTAAGGTTACTTCTTTATCGCATTGAGTAAAGGCCAACATTATAAGTGTGATCACGTCTAACCATGCTCATACCCTTGTTGTGACAGTAAATTAGGTAACTAGCTCTACTCGTAGAGGAGGCGAGTACTTCCCAGGGAGTTTGGCATGCTGGAACTTTTTGGGTGATCGCCAGCGAATCCTGACGGTAAACCAATCAATTTGCAGATAAATCAGAACTTGGTTCCAGCAGACTTTGGTGGTCAGCAGTTTGATGGGGCCTATGATCTACGCCTTAATGCTTCGGCGATTGGTGCTTGAGATTGACTGCCGTGGAGCAAGTTACAGTTGCACGTTACAATCGTCGAGGGCGAGTGCTAGTAAACTGCCTAATACAGAACGGCTTTAAGGATGTCAGGGGGTGTAAAGGAAGATTAAGAGAAGTAAAGAAATCATACTTCCAATTTGCAAAATTGTGCGAGTCTTGAACTTCTATTAAGGACGGTTGCAAACTAATTCCTAACTTGTACTTCCGATGGTTGACAGTTTTGTTCGTAGACCAAGTTGTTTGTTAATATTCTGTTGTATCCACCTTAAAGTTGTATTCCACATGTTGTGACAATTACTGCACTACGTTTCCTGTTTGTAGATACTTGCATCCAATGCTGTGTCGGCATTTACTTCTAATGACGACTCTTCGAAAGGCAAGAAAGATAAGCTGAGGCCACCCACTGTTAAACCAGGCGAAGAGAGCAGAAAGAAAACAGTGGAAAACATTACCACGTAAGTTACCTATCCTTAGCATCTTCAGGTACCCTAACCGTCCTTCTCCGCACACAACATTCCATGTCATTGTTCAAGCAATCCAAAGACTGAGTTGGTTGTACAGGGTTCACACCCAACCTGGAAATCAGGGAATTACCATGGAATTTTAAACTGGACTCATTTTGTGGGTAAAATCAGGGAATTGTCAGGGAATTTTGAAAAAAATTCAGGGAACTCGGAAAAACCAGAACTAAGCCGTTAGTGTTTTTTAGGTAAAGGTAATTCTATTTTCCAAAAAGTGCCTTTTCCTTAAAATTGTTTTCAACGTCATTGACATGATACAGTGAATGATATGGGATGTATAGCCTTTCGTGTAACAGGCCTTTATACAATATATGACACTTGATACAATGGAATGCTAGATTTGTGCAAGGCATGTATGGCAATACTCAGGTGTAGAATTGTCAGGGAATTTTTGTAAATTTCGTCAGGGAAATCAGGGATTTTTTCCCCAAAATTAGGCTAGGAACCCTGTTTCAGTTCCATCATTGCTTCACAGTAGGCAGCCCCATCGTTACTTACGGAGCATGTAAAACGTTTGGTAGATTGCAAAGTTGGAAAGAGACTGTTGGAGCCGTAGAATGAATATTGTAAGGTCTGTGCCTTATTGTATTAATGTTGCTCTGTTGATGATTTTGCTTTGTTTGATTTGTTTATAGAGGTGAAATGAAATATCAAGGCCTTGTGGATCTGCTACTGAGTATCACGCACGTCAAAGATATTACTGTGTGGGATCACGTGTTTTCACCCAAGGAATACTTGGTGTCGCACGTAGAAGACTTCTTCGCTAAGTACGTCGATGTAATTTGTATTTAATGCGCAGGCGTGCGATGCAAGTTAGTTCCCCTCTGTACCGTTGATTGTGAACTTTATACTGCGCCAATTTTTATACCTACTATGCCAATGGCCTTGATGTGTTTAGTAACTCAGAAGCTGGCAGCGCATATCCTTGTTATGCTTTTGGCTTCTTCTTCGTCTAACTTATGTTAATGCTAGAAGTATCCATTGGAAGCGTTACCGCGATCTGTATATAATGATGCATAAAAAATGATACATAAATGATGGTGCATAAATAGAAACATGGTTTATGCTACAATACTTCAAATTTGCTTGGCTTGACATTTACGAAGTCAGAGGGCAAGCTAGTCAGGCCCGGCCTGACCTAAAAATTACAACCAAAATTTAGTAAAAAGGGTCTTACCAGTGCCTCTCCTTCCAACTAAACTTTTTTGTGTCACAATAATAACGTTTAGGCCACCCAAACCCAATGCAAACACTCTCTGCCAAGTAGTTTGATGTTTTCGTACCCTTTAGAGAAGGGTCATGCTCTCCCACATTCGGCCTGACCAACGTCACGGATTCGAGCTGATTTAACCATATGATTGGCTGGAGGAGCCAGAAGTAGCTTTTGTTCCATGCCGTCTACGCAGGCCTAATTAAAACCGCCTGCCTTACGTAAGAGACAAGGACAATCGTTTTAAGAACGGGGGACTACACTGTAACGATTTCGTTTTACTTTCTCAGCGAACTAGTATCTTATAAGCAAAAGGCTAAATTGGAAAATGAAATGTATTTACCCCCGTCTAGTACTTCACTACTTTAACGTTCTCTTGTTCATCATTCATTCAAAATTATTCATCACCTTCACACAAAAATAAAAGAATCTGACCATTCCATCGACTTTGAATACTCTTTGTTGATCGGTTTTTGAGGAGTTATCTCCCAAATGCAATTACAGAAAAGGAGTTCTTGCAAATGCATATTAGTAGGCTGACTGTGTAACTGACCTCTTTGTACGGGGACTGCATCAAGTAGGGGATTAAATCAAGTACACCACAGACCCGTAGCTAGTCACGCCTAATGGGGGTTCGATGAGCCATCAGGGAAGAGGCAATACATTTTTTTATGGAGCTTGAAAATTACAATGAAGTATTAATTTTTACTATTGTAGGCTA
>JAAAKM020003165.1:0-11391 GCA_010016025.2 Alatinidae sp. Z8VKAUB7J3 | reverse complement strand
ACGACATTTTTTGCATGTCTATGGGTATTTTGTCTTTTGGTCCTGGTCTTAATAGAGACTTGGATCCAAATAACTAGGGGGTTTGCTGGCATCATAAAAGGAACCAATTGCCTCCTTTAGTAAAATAACCTCTTTGACCCAACTGCTACCTACTCACCGACGGCGGATGTAAACTATGCACTTTCCCATCCCAAGCACAGGAGTACGATTATGTGATTTCCCGTTTATAATTATTTTCATGTAATTGGAAATTTTACTTCACCTGAACAAGTTTATGACTTTACCAAGGCAATAACCCATGCCCCTTTAAGACGTTTAGCATTTTTTTGGTTAACTGTGCCCTGATTTCCAGTCTCTTTACCTCAAAATAAGCCTGTTGTAGATTTGGTAAATTTATAAAGGTTACATAAATGTTTGAGGATAAAGTAACATCTTCAAATAATAAAATCAACTATCGAGAGTTTTTGAATGTACAATATTATAAGATCTATGACGGTAATCTCCCTCCCATTTAACTCAAATCGACCCTATCACACTCCTAAAATTCCACTGCTTCTAGCAGCAGTAGCATACGCAAAAATGCACGGGGGAGCGGTGGGGCATGTCAAGGGACAAGAGTCTGAGGCTTCACTTCAAGGGAGACTCCTTCCCTTGTATGTTTTACTGCTGATAGCACAATCACATTCTCCATTAGATAAGTTTTCATAATTGGGCAGTCTAATATTATGATACTGTAAAGGGCATAGAAACATATTCCCGATAAATTTGACACTACATGCTAGAAGAAGAATCACGCTTCAACGTTTCAACACTCGTGTCCTCGCAAATCATTTTGAAATCCGAAAAGCATCTACGAAATTATAGACGAAGCGGTTTCTTACGAATGTAGAAGGTGTTCTATCATTTTTGTCATTTTTGTTTGTAATATCATTTAAGACCCTTATGCAAGCTACCTTTAAAACATCCTTTTTTAAAAAAATGTCCTTTTTCTTTAAAGTACTTATGAAATTTGAAAATCAAAGTGAATGAAAAGAAAAAAACTTTACTCTAACATTTGATTTACTTCCATGGGTCTCAAACATTAGAGCGAGTATTACAATGAAAAGGGTCACAAGAGGAAATATTCGCATTGTCCCACACTCAATTGTATAAGTCATATTGATGTTTAGTCTGTAGGATGTCTCACAATACATAACTTCATGTTCCAAATTGTAACCCAGGTTGCAACTGAGTCTGTTGATAAACATAATTAGCTCTCCAAAAACTTGAATTGAGATCTGCATATTGACATGACTACTAGGCTTTCAATAAAAAGTAAGTCGATTGAAACAACATTATTTAACACGCGTAATTACACTTTTGCACCGCGGCAAGAATCATTATCTTCGTTTTTTATGAAAATGTAGCATTTGAAGGATGTAAATAATTGTTAGTGATAGTGCTGAAATGAAATATATTTACCAGATATACTTTAACATAAGATGCAGTTTACGCAGACACGATTAATACATAGAAGACGCAGAAAATTTGGTAAAATTCATGGTTATGTGAAAACCCGACATTTTTAGCTATGAAAAGAATTAGTAGCTTTGTAAGACATTTAAAGAAAACGAGTAATGATTTAATTTCCAAGACAAGTATTGGGTATCCTTTATCCATCTTCAGTTAAGTTGACTTTACATAAACGTTCTCCATAATTTATCTTCGCTACAAACTATCGGCACATGTTACTCTATTTAAAGAAAAAGCAATGAAACTAAACATAGTGCTAATAGTTAGTGTTACAAATTTAGTATCTTGAATTTCAGTGGCGCAGTAGGACAAATAACGTCGGGCGCCCCTCCCAAAAGCTCACGCTGAGTCCTTTCCAACGTTGGAATCTCGTAGAGACTGATGGGAAGGGAAACAAGTGCCGAACAAGAGCAAATCCACGTGCAGAATAGGCGGAGGAGTTCTAACGAGTTAACAACTAAACCGTTTGCCAAGACTATCGTGGGCCAACCACATATGTCCACATTGTGGGAGGAGCTGGTTGAACACTACAGCACCTCGGTGTCTTACACCATGAAATGGCAAAAACAACAGTGTTAAACAAATCAACCTCTAAAGAGCTATCTCTTATTTGACAGTGGTTCATCTGGCATCCCCTTAAGATGCTATCGATATCAGGTTTCTACGCAAAGTATTGTAAATACTGGGATAGAAAAAATGCAAATATTGCGAAGTATAACTTGAGGAACGTATGTTGAAGTAAGAAAACGGAAACTGCAATTTAGTTTATATTGCTACAGAAAAGTATCACTGGTACGTGTTTAGTAAGATTGACTAGAAAAACCATGCTAGTAGGAAATAAATGCACTCTTAGCAGTTAAAATTTATTCGCCACTGTATATGGGAAGACTGTTTTGAAAATCTTCTGTTTGGGGGTCATATTTTGAGCAGGATAGGCAGGACAGTATACTTTTAATGAATTGTAGTATAAGTAAATTGACCGTACAGACAGTTCTGGGGATTTTTTCTCTCTGGAAAAGTTGGTGTAAATGAAAACGAAATAAAAATATTCATAAAATAATTAGAACTTTTACGACGAACGACGTTGATCATACCTAGAACGGTTAAGATAATTTACAACCGTGAAACCAAACAGTTTCCACCCTGTTTTCTAACAGCTAGTGCACGTTTAGCTAAATACTTCCTTTATTGCTTTGTTGTATACACAAATCCCAGAAACGGCTTTGAAGATCTAGTATGGTGAGGAGAGTAACTCAAGCTGCCAAAAATTTATGTGACAATTATTTTCAATTAGCTGATTGTTAATTTCCACTAGTTCCATAACTGAAAGGGAGGTACCCAAAAATAGCAATTATCACATTTGGGGAATTTGACAGACAGTTATGCAATAATAGCTGTTGTTATTACCGTTCTTGTTTATGCTTTTGCAACTTTCGAATGTCAAGGTTTAGTGCAGAAAAGCCCTTATTTCTGTTGATTAAAAATAGCCGAAATGTAAAAATAAGGGTAAATCCTCGAATGCAGTCTCTTAACGATTGCGCATCACTTTATTATCATCATGATTTTTAGTCAATGGATCATTGGTTTATGATTTAGATTTCATAGCACTGTCCTGTCTGTCATATGGATACTGTTATCTGATCTGGCAATGATCTTGAAGCCCATTTCTCAAAAAGCGCACTCCATAAATCTCAAATATTTATAAAGGGCACTCCCAAGAATAAACTTATTTAATATAATAGGCTCTCCAAAATATCCAGAATTTTCTCTGCACTATACTGTCTATGCCGGTTTTTTCATTGCTTATTAGGACTGCAATTATAAGACAATTTTCGGTAAAGTCATACAAATCTAAGCAACTTTTACTGATCTTTGAGAATCAGTATTGACCATCATAGCCAACTAAAGGCTGAAAACCAAGACGGGAGCATCATATAAACATGTATCTATGTAAGGTTTTGCTTTTCTCATTATTCACATCGACGCTTAAAGCTTCCTAAACCTTAAAGCACATAATCAATTCCGAAGGAGGAAACTCACCCATTTCTTAAATCCCTGCGTTAAAAAGGACCGCAACTAACATTAACGGCATTAATTATAAAGCTTATCTACTTTCGTAAAGTCGCTTAGCAGAATAAGGACTTAGAGAGCGATTGTTGTCCCCAGGACTATGTATATTTTGTAAACATGAACTTGTTGACTCCATGTGGTGACCCCCTTTCTGTTCTATGACGACAGCCTTAACCTTTGTTAACGAATCAGGGCAGAACGGGTATTGGCTGTCTCTAGTTAAATTACTTATACATTAGTTTATCCTTTATGATCGAACTCGTTCTTGATAGTTTCAAGCACGGTATTCTTTATAAGCAAATTAGGGTTTGTGTCGAATTTTCTACTCTGGAGAGAGTACCGAAGATGCTTAAATTGGTAATTGTTTGTATGAATGTGTTGCTTTTGAACAATGAAGAGCGCTGTGGTGAGAAGGGATCGCGCCATAGATATTTATTTCGCTGTTTGAGGGATCGATAATTTGGGGCTTTCAACAACGTAGAGTGTGTCGTACA
Organism: Alatinidae sp. Z8VKAUB7J3; assembly: GCA_010016025.2. Classification (NCBI taxonomy): domain Eukaryota; kingdom Metazoa; phylum Cnidaria; class Cubozoa; order Carybdeida; family Alatinidae; species Alatinidae sp. Z8VKAUB7J3. The sequence continues at coordinate 7,315 of JAAAKM020003165.1, read as the reverse complement.
CCCAACGTAATAATTATATCCTTACATAGTTGTTATCGTCCATTTTGTATAATGCACACGATAATTTCTTCCAAAAACTTCACTTTGTTTACACGTTTTCGACCTTGTGCAGTTCTTTGCTCTGGCAAAAGTGCCCCCTGTATAGAGACGTCTGCTAAGAAAGTCAGTTGACTAATGCTACTAATATTTCAAGATCGTCACTTTCTACCTTTAAGATTTGAAAGAAGAGTGTGAACATTTCTCTTTGTAATAAACGGAGCATTCAGTGTTTGAAACCAAATCTGCAGTCACAGGAAAATGGGTGGTATCACATTAAAGGGTTGAAGAGTCAACCACATGATGGATTTGATAAGAAAGGCGTGTAAGTGAAACAAATACCTTCTCGAAAGGCAAGATAAAAACACAAATGTAACAACGGCGACCTTTCTGCAAATGGAATTTGAAGCTTCATGATAGGAATTCATAAATAGAGAGTTCAACATTCCAAGGTTTAGTTAACGAAACCAGAAGGTATTGTTGCGGTTACAAGACATTCTTTGAGGTTTGAAAATGCCTTGTGTGGCTGTTATTATAAAATTGTGGAGACCCAACTGATTTCGACGTTGTAGAAATAGTATTGAAATGAAGAGAGGTTTGACATATTGTCAAACATTGCGTATGAAAGCGAGTTGAACAAAGTGGCATTCTGTTAGTGACTGCGGAGAAGTGAGCCAAAGACTTAACAATTGTCTGTTCTAAGAAAAAGCTTAAGTAACTTAAGAAAAGTTGTAATTGCAGCTATATATTTCGAACGTTTTAGTTAAAGACCATTTTAAAATGTATACTGTATTGAATCTTTCTAAATGACACATTCACTAATCTTGTATTTTTCATCCCTAATTTATCGTCATTTCGTGTCACCATGCTGAGAAGACGTAGCTGGTGTTGCAAAATACCGCCGCGATGCCTCTACTTGCAGTCACTGACTAAAGGAAGGTTGTAATCCTTCTCGTCGGTACGCGCTCGATATAACTGTGCGGTAAAAAGGGGCATGGGGCAAAGATTGTGGATTGCATCAGGACGTAACTGTATAATCACGGACCATTCCGTGATAGTTTGGGCTATCAATAATCTTACCTTTGAGAGAGTTCTGGCAGATGAAGCTACATAGTCAAAACCTTCCAAGATGCACATGTATATTCATCTACGCTATCAATTTAATATAACTGCTATTTCTGGTTCCATTCCCTTTCGACTCTGTATCTTTCGAGCTTAATTTCACTGCTATCGCTTTCCATCTGTGAAGAACAATTGGTGTCTACTTACGTGTTTACTGAATTAGTAGCTTCCGTTGACGACAAAATGAGATATATCTATGGTTTTGACACTTTATCTAGCAGCTTGAGAGTCAAGTAAGTCGAGTGGCCGATATTGAAGAGGACATTTTTTTAAAGGGTTAATAACCAAGAAGGAGAGCTCCAGGAAGGAAACCTGGGTCCGTACTCCTCGGATAATATTTGTTGATCTCCTTGTGTCAATGTGCTTCTTGACATGTTTGTATGTCTGCTTGTTGCCCTTTCACTCTCAAAACCATTGGAAACGTTCAACCAATAATCCATGGGTGGACTTTACAGAGACCCTGTTTCAACCAAAATTGGTCAGAACATCAAAAGCGGCTTGTCCCCAAACAACTTCATTACCAAGGATAAAACACAATCCTGATAACAATACCTCCCAGGTCTTAAAATACAGGACACAGGAAAAAACTAAGATGACGTATGGAATATATATTTCGACAAGTTTATTTTGTCATTCTCAACAAATAAACACTGTCACGACTGATCAGAGAGTTTTCGCAGTAACGAAGGCCGAATATTAGGTTTAAACATTTATCCACAAATGTCAATCGTTATTGGTGCATAGAAATATATTTTTGTTACCACTTCGTCAAAATATTTCGAAAACAATAAGTGTTTTGTACTTTAATAGGTGTGATTTCTCCAAAGCACCCTAGCAACACCCGGTATTTTCTTCCTAGCAAAATCAAAACGGTGTTTACTACATGTAACATTGCAACTTTTAATATATTTAAACGTAAGAATAAACAAGAGTAGTAACTTAGTAGATAAAAGGAGTTGATTCATATATTAATCTTTATAGTATAATAGGGCAATGGTAGTGAGATACGAAATCAAGGCTTGCATTTGTGCAACGAGAGGAAGCACATTATATGTCCCTCCATCAATAGTGTGTAATGCCTTTCTGGTTGTTTTAAACTGCAAATGAAAAGCAATGAGCATGAACACAGATAACCTTTTATGGAAACTGGCAAAGGACTGTCTATACGATTATTTGGCATGCTATTTGTAAGGAAATATTATGTTATTCGATGATAAGTTATGTGAGTCGACGCGTGAGCAGAAGTGCTTTAACCTCACCTGAACTTGCTTATTTCAATTACCAGTACTTGCAGGGTTGAAGCGCTTTTAAGTCCGCAGTCATTCTAAGCAAGTAAGTCTGTGCATATATATAAGATATATGTGAAACGTAATAAGATAGTCAGGGCTGCCGAAACCGGGGGCAGGAGGGGCATTTGCTCCCAATATTTTTCACAGAGATAGAGGTGCTCCTTTCTGTTTTTAAGGACAATCAATAAACCACAGATGCTAACAAATGTTTTCTTAGGGTCAGCCTGTTGACCAATTAAAATAACTTTTGTGTAACCCCTTCTTGGAAGTCGTTGAACCCTTTTAAAAAGCGGGGCAGGGGTGGCGGAGAGAAAAAATTGGGGGGATCAACCCATATTTTAGCCACTAAACATTAAAAAATTGGCTTCATTTTTAAAAAAATTCCAACATTTTCAAAATATTTGGTGGCTGGAGCCCCCTAGCCCCCGATCCGTGGCCTCTGCGAGGTGATTCCGAGAAGCTCTATAACAGGACAGACGATCATGAACCAGGGGATGCTATTTTACCTTGAAGTCCACTTTTAGAGGATGGTAAGCATACCAAGGATCCCCTTGGCTACGGCACTGTTCGTAACGCCCAGTAAACTGCAAATGAGATTGGGTTGTTATTATTTGCTAAGACCTTTCAGGTTTAGCTATATTAAACTTCTCCCCTCCGGTTCTCACTAAAACTTTTTATAGCTTTCAAACTCCTCCGTATTTAATAGAAATTCAAACCGCGACCGCTCTCCTCAAAATGAGAAGACAGGTCGAAGAGGCCTACATCACACATGAGGAGGAGAACAAATATTTCAAATTAATGTTTCAGTACTTTAATCATTAGGTCACTTCTACTGATGTGAGCATTTGACTAAAATTCCACTTATTCTATTCATTTATTCATCTCATCCTGAGAATTTCAAATGCTTAAAAATCATTTAATGATTTTTAAAAACCATTCACATTATGATGAGCAAATTTGAGAAAGATATTTTATTTTTCAGATGTCATTTTGAAAATGTGTAAGTTAATGCTTTTGTTAAAAATTTCCTTTACCGTTGGGTTGTGGTTTCTTTCTTGCAACGCGAATGTATATTTGTACCTAAAACGTTAGTATAAAAAGGTGGAAATTACATTCGTTAAAGGAAATACCCTTAAAAGTTGCTGCTTCCCTAGAGTAAAAATATATCCAAAAGTACGGTTTCGATTACGGAACTTCAAAATCGTCGCACCAGATATGCGGTTAACCGCTCAATTCATTTGTTACTCGTCGCCTTTGTCAGCATATCACTTAATACATTTACTAACAAAACAATAAGTTCAAATATTATTGATGTATAAAATGGAACACTTGAAATTTTCATGCAAGTCAAATAACGGTTTACTCCTGTTCCTCTGTTTTATTTTCCTTCTATATTACTTACCTTTAAATACAACATCTCTTAGTGCTTTAAAGACCTCGACGAGTTTTAAAAACTCCTAGTATTTCAAATTTTTTAAGCAATACAAAACCTCTGACAATTTTCTAAAGCTTTATATAACTTCCCTAAGGCTCGTGTACCTCTTTGGAACAAGCCATTAGACCGGTTAATAAATCAACGAATCAATCCATCTATTGACAATGTACGTTCCAATAAGCTAACCAACCAGTCAATTAATTAGCTCGTTAATCAAATGAGTTATCAATTCACCAATCAAGGGAGTTTGCCAGTTCCCAAACGGCCCATTACAGTGCTTTTCATGGTATATTTCCGTTCACTTAAACCCTTTTTTCTTTAACTTGTCCACTTGTAATCCTTTTCTCTTTCTTCGGCCTTCACTCAATATCACGACTGCCAAGCAAGTTATCAGCAATTTCTCGAAAACACTACACGTCTACTCTGACACTTTTTGGCATCACTAGTACTTAGCCATTTGTAATCTCTCTGATCCTACGAGTTGTTATTGCCATTATCTTCATGTCCGTTCTCGTGATCAGCAAAGCAGAACACAAGGCAAATATAATGCTATTATCAGCATTTATCGTAAATTTATCCTTAAAATGATATTGCACGCCTCCTTTTTCACCTGTATTTAGCAAGAGCATTATTTAGTTTTTAAACTTCTACAGTTTATATAGGGTACTTGACGATTAAATAATGTTATGGTTTTCTCTACCAATGCAGTACTTATGAAGTACTAGTACGTCTCATGTCGTATAACTGCGGTATTCACTTCTTACAAGAAATAATTGAGAGTGGTTCAACTAGAGCCAGCATCTAGCAGAAAACCTTGCCAGCTTTTGCTCTGGCCTGGCATGGGACTAAAAATGTGTTGTTTTTTATTATTATCATTATCATTATTAATATTGTTATCATTATTATATTATTCATACAAAGTGAAATTTAGAAATAGATGTTGAATTTTAAAAATTGTTATTATTTATCATATTTATGCTCTGCCAATTGAGCTATTAACATCTCCTTAATAATATAATATTTTTTCTTTAGTCGCTGTATTGGCTCTCAATTTTCAACCGGCCGACACCTATATACATATCCAACTTGCCTTCTTTTGATATCTGACTTGACCAAGGTAGATCAACGCACTACAACGGGGTTCTTTAAATTCAAATCCCTGTGGTATATTTTATTCGGCCATTTTCAAACTTATAATTTAGGATTTGCCTTTCTCATCTCTAAAGTCTTATAAAGCAGCACTTGTTCGGTTGTGATTTTTAAACAAGGAGAAGGTAATTAAAGTTAGAGCGTTTTAATCCATTCAATGCCAAAGTGGAACGTAGTGGGGAGGACCTTGTAAACAATTAAGTAAACAAACATAGCACAAATATAAACTCTTAAGAGTTTGTTTTTTCTCTTATCCTTTGCGTTGTTTAGGGGAATGGCAATACTGTATTTCTTGAACATTATCAACGTGCCTTTAACTTTTTTAAGTTGCGTCCATAACCTGTATGCCGTTAGAGGTTTATTTAATAGGGTATTTCTAAGGAACATGTTTTATCTCTTGGATTAGAGAAAGGTGTAATAAATGAATGCTTTATAGCTCTAATAAAATGGGCCACCAGTCTTAGCGTTTCAACACATTTCAAGACAAAAGATTCGGAACTATGGTACTTAAAACTTTACTGGTTGTGCAGATATGCTTTGCACAATCGATGCTTGAAGAAAGGACCCCAGTTAACATATATTGCAGGAGTATAAACTATTTGAAATGTGATCGATTACTGGATTGGGCATAACAGCAAAAACAAATCTATGATAAATACCAAAAATCTTGTGCTGACAAACATAGGTGTTCGATCTATTTATATAAACTTCAGAGGAGATGTCCAAAGGAAACCCAACTGTCACTACACGACAGTACTTCACTATTGAGTACTTTTGGACGAACCTGTATATGAATAATCATGGGATATTCCACTTTTGCTATTGCGCAAGAACATGTCCAGCCATTTCATTGGTTAGTATTTTCAATTCAATGAAATACAGTGCAGTGTCGAGGCTGCAAGCACTTGAGCAGTACAACCAACGCAAATAGAATTGTAAAGGCATCACAGTTTCAACATTACCTTGTCTTGAACAAACAATTGACTAATTCCACTTTTTGTAAGGTCACCAAGAAACGTGCTTTTAAAGAAGAAAGAGATACTATCCCACACAGTCCGTGAAATAGAAGGAAAGTACCAGAAATTTGCTAACAGCCAACAAGTATTTATTAATAAATATGTATATTAAACTCTATTCTTAAACCTTTCAAATTTACGAGTTGAGCAAAAGTCCCAGGTTCTAACTTTAGTCGGATCAATGAATTCTGTTAATATGGACTATGTCCAAAACTTTTATAAAAGTCAAGGCCATATTTTGTAGAAGCAAAAACTGCAAAACGACTTACATTATCTATAAGATAAAAGCTGAGAGCTACAAATTCTTTGAAACTAAAACAATTTTGCCTTTAAGACATTTAAAAATCTGTCAGTTAAGGCAACGCAAGTCGAACCATGATAAAGCGATGCTTGTAGTTATTGACGCTATTTTTAAACTCCTTTTATACTCTTAGGAGAATTTGGCGATACCAAAATCTATAATTACGCACCAAGATAGGATGTGATCATTTTGGAAAGAAAAACATACAAAACTACATTATGATGTAACTTCTCTTATTCGAAAGTTAAACTAGACAAGATGGACTCAAATTACGGAATCATTTCCCTACTGGAAGTCATTTCCTTTTCTATTAAAAATATTCCAAGAAAGGGTTGAGAAGACTGCAATACAAATATCTGGTAGCTCTGGTGATAACCAAATACATCAAAGGAGTATCAGCAATAGATGAGCCACGCGCAAACGTAATTTTACGATAACTATCAATACCCAGCATAAAGGCCACAAAGAAACATAATGCTAACGCAACAAAATACAAACAATTATTTGATCCGGAGCTTTTAATGTTACTAACATCATTTTCAAAGATAAATTACAAGCGTAATAAAACGAGTTAATAAAGCAGGACTTAAACAATACCAAATATTACAAACAGTAGAGAAGTACTAATTGCCCTTAACCCATATCTTGCTGGCGTCAGTTTAAACTTACAGCAACTTCGTGCAATTTTTTCTGAGAATTTTCCCAAAAAACTATAACCTTTGCATTGGGCAATCTTTTTATAGTTGTTACATTTCAAAAATACCAAATTTACATTTCTGAATGAGCTCACAGCAAATTTTCGGTCATTTATTTTTTTCAAATGCATTTTCTTCCCAAAATTGACCATTTTGATTTTAAGGAGTGAGGAATTTTATCAGCAATGAAAATAATTTGTTTCAGAACGGAATGGAAATGTTGTCAAATTTGTACTTTAGCATGCAAAATAACAAAATAATTTTTTTCTTTC
>JAAAKM020003161.1:0-12737 GCA_010016025.2 Alatinidae sp. Z8VKAUB7J3 | reverse complement strand
CCTTATATATATCCTTATATACAAATTCTCGTATTGATGGGGACATTACAATTTGAATTATAGTTCCTGAACGACGAGACAGTACACGACGTTCATCAGTAAACAGCCTTTTCCATTGATAAAACAATGTACAGGTTTCTTGCTGTTTAGTTTTCCTTGAAATTTGAGATGGCTGTTTACTTGAGAGCAAGTGCTTAAGAACTTGTTGTAAAGAAAGGTCTGTTATTTGCTTTTGACATAGGATGATACTGATTTGGTATGACGATCGATGGTATGATTATTAAATTTTGATTACTGTTTATTCATTTATTCATGATATCATTTTACGCACCAGTATTATTTGCTTGCACAATACTATCATGAAGAATTGCTGGAAGCTCAGCGACTTGTACTTCCTTTGTACATTTATAGCAGAAAATTTGCCCGTAGAAATGAGGAAACGTGGGAGAATGTTAGCTTTATAAATTGTGAAAGATGGTACATACTACAAGCATTTGCAAAAGCTTTCTCTTATCGCCGATTTTGCAGCTACAAATTCTAATATGCTGTTGTTCTGGTCCACAAGAAATTGGTTTGCGCATGCCCCACGCAGACGGTCATCCTGCTGCTGATGTAATGTAGCACCAAGGGCCTGTTGACTAGCATTTGCATAAACAACAAATGGTTGTGAAAAGTTGAGATAACAGACGACTGAGGCCGTAAAGATTGATTTGACGAAGATCTTGAGTGATTCTTTATGTTTTGAGTGCCAAAATAATTTTGTAGATGATGGCAGCTGGCAAACATTCTTGCCACTTTTAGACTTGCTTTTAGGGATCGGTGTGACATTAAAATCGCATGTTGTGGAATTCTCGGGGCTTGATGTAATGGTCTAGCTATTCTGAAAAAGTCCTATGTGAATCGGCGGAAATATTTGAGGAAACCCAGTTATTTACGTAATTCCCCAATTGCAGTGGATGGGCTTTAAAGTTTACTAGACGCGCTGACGTTTTCAGGATCCATACAATAAGCGTTAGGCGTTACTACTTTCCTAAGATATTTGACTTGCTGTCTAAATAGATCACACTTAGTTTCCTTAAGAATGGCACCATTTTCCATGAGGTGCTAAGAAAGTGCATGTAGTTGTAATATATGATCCTCGAAAGTGCTCGAAAATACAAGTAAACTTTTAAAATATGCTATTACGAAATCATCTCGGATTCCACCCAAAGACGTTGAAAGTGCGCAGGTGTATTCATTAAACCGAAACAAATGCACACCCGCTCGTACAAATCCTACAGCACACAAGAAGCAGTTTTCTGACGGCTCTCTGAGTTAATAAGCGCTTGATGATAAACCTGAATTTGGTCTAATAAACTAAACCAATATGTCAGGTACTTCTTGTATACGAAGCAAAGGATGGCTATATGGTATAGTCTTACGATTAAGTTCCCTGAAGTCACAGCCACAATTCACCTGATTTTTTTGTACAACAAATATAGGAAACGAGCATGGTGCGTTGTACTTATTGAAAGGATCTTGTATATAAGCTTTTGCTTCCGGGTACAGGGGTGTATGAATACCATTATACAGTTTTTGTCCTGTTTACTCATCATTTAGTAATATCTACATTTGTGCAACCAATATCGATAATAGAAGTAGAAAATGTCTCATACTCGTCCAACAATATCCTTTTTGCTGTTCTGTACCCAGCTGTAACACGTCAAGAGGTGGTAAATATGATTTTTAGACTTTGACAGAGTTGATGCTAAATTGAGGACCGCCGCAGTTGTCCACATCCCCGACTACTGATTTCTCTACAAATTCAACATCTAATGGTGTAACTGATGACACCAATTAAAGAGTTCTAAGTAATGCTTTGGGTGGCAAAATTATGATTAAATCCATTGCACTAGTAACAGGAAGTGAAATTTTACTTGCATTTCTGTTTTGTAGAACAAGAGGCCTTTCAGCAATGTCCATGTTAGAACATGAGAGAAAATTTATATTTGGCTCGAATAATACTCGTTCCTTAGTGTCTACGGTCAAGTGGGCGCAAAGCAATTGATAACGCAATTTTCACGTGATTTGAGTTCGATTCCACAAAAGAGACCACAAAAGAGCAGCATAGCATTAAAAAGTCAAAAAAAACACCATTAATCAAAAACTTTACTTTGCAAGTTACATACCATGGCATCAACTTGTATTTGTCAGTTATAACTTGTGTTACTTTGAAAGTAACTTGTTGCTGAAGGGATCCAAATACTTTGAATTAATAAGGTTACACACCTATTTTTAACAAGGGTCTTCGTCCTCCTAACTTCCATATATTTTGCTTACCCGTTGTCACTAGTGGATATATTATTTAACCTCTATGCCAGAGAATACGGGTTCGATTCCTTGAAGAACTATTGATGACGCAAGGAAGAGAATCCCGTCTTAAAGTAGTCTGAGCTCCAACTGAATTCCCTTCCATGTCGGCACCGCCTTTGCCCATGTCCGAGGGGAGTGCAAGGCGCATGATTGAATCATCACTAATTGTTACATGTCAACAATTTTTCTCCCAATGCGGTAACCACTTTTGATGTAATATGTCTCATTCTTATTAATTCCATCTAGGTAGGTTATTTGTGCATCTGAGCCATTTTGTTACTTCAGATTTGCCGAAGGAAAAAAGCAAGAAAAAGAAGCAACTCGAGGAGAAATAAACATTCGCGATCATTGTTAATATTTGGTTTACATCGTAAGTTGCAAAACGGCGTATAAAGAATAAAAAGAAAGGTATTGTTGTTCTGCTAACCCTTGGTATTTGGTACAATGATACGGAACGAACTGAATTACACTTGTGCAAGGTGGGACCAAGCCTTAAAAAAATCACTTGTAAACAGTGGAACCTAATCTCATAAAAGTTCATATTCATTGTCTCCAGTTTTTACTAAGCTGTTGAAGTGTTTTATTAACTCATAAAAAAATCAATCACTTTATATATCAACGTCTTAGTTTATAAATAGTCTATATAAAAATTGCTGCAATTACCTACTTTGTCAGTGCTTAAGCTCGATTAATGGAGTCAACCCATTAAGGGACAGCGCAGCAGTCCATACTCAAATTCACAATCCCTGTCAATAGTTCCCCGAAATATTGAGCATAAAACACTGACACATAATAAAGTACATGCAGAAACAGACGTTCTTTTATGCGTTTAAAATTGTTAAGGAAGAAAGTTAGTTTTTGTGACAGCGTTGGTATTGCATTTAATTCAGGTAATGTAAACACAGCAAATCTCTTCCAAATCTGATGAATATTTGGAAATTTAAATAGCCATGCTTTAAAAAGTTTTTTCATAAAGGAAGAGTTATAGTATCGTTGAACTACCGTGCTTTAACTTCAAATCACACATACAATATAAGATATAAATTCATCTTACCCGAGGTACTTGCAAACGTTATAACAAGAAAGCCCACAATTGCCAACATATTCTTGTCCATTTCGGAGATCGAGACAAAGTCGTGCTTTTAAAAAAACCATACCACATTACTTCCTGATACTCCCTATTTTACCTGACTTCATTCAAACCATTTGCTAATTCAGCTGTCCAACTAGTTAAACATGTTTTTGAACAACAAAAATGCGTAATATCTAAAGCAGGAATGCTATATGTCGTTTTACTTGATATTGATACCAAAGGTACGGTCGAGGAAAATGTTAAAAATGAATGGCACACAGTTGTGCTTGGTATTTTTTCTCCAATATTACTAGCCTTGAGAAAATATGACAAACAAGGATTTGAAAAGGTAGCTATAAAGAAGGGAGAGATCTTAAATACGATGCAACTCAGTTTTATAAATGTTACAAACAGACGCCTGTTGCCAAGTTTTCAATTTTTTTTTGTAGAGAAAAGGGCTTTCCTTCCCCTTTAATAATTATTATAATTTTTCATGTAGAGGCCGACGCTTTTACCAATTTGTCCTGCAAAACAGAGAGGCTTCTATTTTTTTGGAGACCTAACATTGAGTACTTGCTATTATGTATTTTATTCACTTCAGCCGCTTTTCTTTCTTATGCTGAATTTATGAAATCAATTTAGCATACCGAATTGCTTTCAAATAACACTCTTCCAGAAAATTTGAACGTTTATTCAAAGCATTACGATTATTATGTTGCATTTTCAAAATAATCAATGGGATACCGGCCTGCGATCATTTTCCATTTTTTTCCTGTTCTTTATTTATTAAAGTTATATTTTTATGGAATGCTGCGCTAAGAATGAACCTCCTTCGAATGCAACGTATATTAAGACTTATATAGATTGATAAGAGGCCATTTGCATGTTGGTGAATTTAAGGACAAGTTAAGAGAGACAAGGCTCAGGTGGCTGGAACACGTAACAAGACGGAGAGAGAATTATGTAGAGAGGAAAAGTGACAAAGTTTTGAATTGGAAAGCAGAAGAGGGGGATGTCGAAGAGAATATGGAAAGGCTGCATCAAAGATGGCTAGGAAAGGACACGACTGCAGTAATGCAAAGACATGGACCGAGAGATATGGAGCAAGGCAATCTGCATCGGCGATCCCATATGAATGTGGGAGTAAAACCTGAAGCAGAAGAAAAAGAAGATTCAGACTGATGGGATGGACCATCCATTTCCAATTTTACACCATCGAATCCGTAAGGGAGTCAATAATTTAGGTTTTACTCTTCCAAGGCGATTCCTCCAGGAAACGAATGTTCCAATGTCAATGTTGCTAAAATTTATATCAGGAGTGTTGTCGACGACAAAAATGTCTGGCTATTGGCATTTAGGACTAAGAGTTCCCAAACTCTTCTCTAGTCAACTATTAAATTAAGAATATAACTTTCGTAGATTAAAATTTGAGTAAGAAGGAAAACTCAGATTTAGTGCCTCTCAGACAGATTATTTGGGAGGAGAGAGAATTTATTCAAAGCGGATTTAGAATTCCCACGGTGCGGAAAAGAATTTGAAATTACAAGGAAAGGTTGACGAACCCTACACATTTACAAAAGGTATATCTAAATGCCTATATGACTTTAATATAACCCTAGGTAAAGAGCAAACACTAGTAATGAAGGCACACAATTGATATTTGATCTAAACATATGAAAAAACAGTTTGGTGATTATAGTGCAGTTGAAATCCCTACCCAGAGATTCATGTCTAATGAAAAAAGCCATGGTGCAAAATGCATCCTATTTCTTGAGCAATGCTCTTGTTTTGCGTAACTTTGGCTGGCATGCAATTTTTAATAGTATTATTCACATACTGGGTCTGCAGCAATAGTTATTGAACCTTATGATGTGTTACGGTAACTAGGAGCATCAACAATTAAGCCTTTCAGGCTACACAAAATTTCCATGTTCTAGTTCAGTAGGTACATTTATGTAAGCTAAGTGACGTGTCTGAACGAAGCTGATATCATTTGCGGTAACATCTGTCTATCTAGTGTTTTGTCATTCAACCGTTTTTACTTTCCCGGTGCTTTTTAAATTAATCCACCCAATGAAAAAAATCGAGCAAAACTTTGCCGATTCCTTTACAAGATCAACATGGTCATATAGCGCTATAAAACTAACCAGATGCGGTCCTTGTGCGACTCTGGATGGTACCTTGCAAAAGCGAATGGAAATATGGAAAGCAAAGCGAACTGATATTTCTCTCCCAAGGTAAAAATTGCTGGCCACCTGAATGACTGCTATGCAAGTGAAACATACAAGAACAGTAGAATACCACTGTTTTGTGAGGTATGATAAGACTTTCCAATGTAAATATTTCTGCCTAAAATTATATTAAAAGTTAAACATAAAAGTTTTTCCGGTCTATTTACAACGTCGGATCCAGAATTCAGAATACGAACTTGAGGAGGTCGCGATTCCTACACACCACTAACATCAATAGAAATAGGAACAATGCCCAACATGTGATACAATCCAAAAGCTCTAGATTTGAAGTCCGGGACACAAATACATGACAAAGGTAAGGCAACCGTATTATCTTACAATGAAGTATATGTCAAGTTCATATTTGTGACATAACCTGGCCACAACAGTTCATTCAATATCATGAAGACCTTTTTCCCCCTTTGAAAGATCACTTTTCCTCGCGGGTAGTTCTTTTTTCGTGCTTTGTGATGAATCAATTATAGAATTTACTGTGAAGGGCTAAAAATTTCTTAATTTTCATACTCTTCATTTGAATATTTATCGCACTAAACGTGTTAGTCGGAAAGGGCGTGGACAAAAGTTCCTTAAGGGGAGGTAGTAGGAAGTTTCTTGAGGGTAGCTAATTCATAGTTTTTTTACTTCACAGAACGAGTAATAACATATTTATATATTAAAGTTTTGATTCATTTCATTTAAGCATGAGTAAAAGAAGTTTTATTACCTTTGTTTCTCACTTTATCACTCTTCCAGAAGAGAAGTTCTCAATTTAGGATATAGAGGAAACTTAAATTGGTGATCAAACAGAAAATTCTCTTTATTTTTTAAGGGCAAAGTTTGATTTATCTTACAGAGATTAATTTGCTTCATGTAAGCTTTCTATTTAAAGCTGAACGTTAAAGCTGTAAAGGCTCGTGTTCAAATCTGTAGGTCATTGATCAGCACCTCAATTCTCCCAACACTCTAGCTTTCTCTGACATGGAAATCTTACCGTTAATTTTAGACATTAATCTTTCGGTACTTAGAACGTTATTTATAAGGATGTCTCTAGCGGCAAAGTAAACTCAAATTCGTGGCAGATAACTTGATGACATGATGATGAATTTGTTTCGTTAGCTTCAGCTAATTTTTAGGTCCAAAGTCAAAGAAAAACGAGATTTTTTTGAGAAAAATACCACGGTTGAAAAGACCCTCCAACTTTTCCTCTTGCCCAAGCCACAAAAAGCCAAGTCTAAAAAAGGTTAATAGTTGGCGACTTTAAGAGCTCTTCTCTGCTCCACCTTCTCTGGTTGGCTTATAGTAACACACCGTAATCATTTATCACACTAGTAATGACTGACAGTAATGTTAACATACATGATGTGTATCTGTGACGTCACGTGGCATATGGATTCCTTTCAATATCCAACATAGTTATTGCGTTTAATAATTTTGAATGGCCACGTGCGATATGACATTGATACTGAGTAAGAAGATGCTATCAAGTGTTTGCCTCTTACAGCCCTACTATAATATTGCATCAGCAGGGGGCAACAATGTTTGGGAGCTTTGATCAGCAGTTGTGTAAGCAGACACTATAAAGTGACAAGGCGCATTCAATTATTATTATGGAAAGGCCTTGGATAATAAGAAGATGTCTACAGGATAATAATGATAATATTAGCTACCGTTTTAATGATGATAGTTACTGATTGTTCGGGAAGAAATCACGCTCTACCTTTCTGGCAACTATTTAAGATTAATAGGCAGGTACCCATATACAATTTCATTAGCTTAAAATTTATGTAAAGACCCGATTTTCATTTTATAGCATTTCTCTACCATATTTTTATTCTATTATTTTAATTTCTCTTCTTCTCTTCAACAACATTTCTTCTTAAATCCCATCAATATAAAGTTATTTCATTATGAAGTATGATAACCAAACCGTGATAGAAAGATACTTTCATCGACTGTAGAATAGAAATATCGCGTATTACACAGACGTCCATGTCTTTTATTTCCAAGATCTTGCTCTAAACATGCGATAAACATATCTGGAATACATATAGGCGGAGGAATTACCTTTAATCAATTCCTCTAAAGAAAAATATTTCTACTAAAGCAAGGGGCTATTTACACTCACCAAATGACGAGCCTTTGGTGCACATGATTCTTTGTCCGATGGAATTAATTATCGTAAAACCCTGTTAGTGATGTCCAGCCTCTACCTTTTCACATAATTCTATGGTTTTATAATACCAGCTCTGCATTTGGTGATTTGAAATGACCTATCATGTAACGCATGTCATACGTGGGACTAAAAAGATGGTTTCCTACTATATACTATGAACCGGTACCCTGAATGCACGATACAGAAATCACTAAATACTCTATAATCCTTAAATGATGTAGAAAGATCTGACGTCATCCTACTATTAATGGCATGGTGAATTTTCACGGACGGAGGCAGAAAATATTACAGTGTGTTGATCCCCTGTGCATTGATTAACATTTGTTCCCCAGCTACTATCAACACACCTGTTCTATGACAGAAGTTCAACTGATCTGTTTAGAAAACTTTTTGACCTACATGCTGTAGTAAAGAAAGGCCCGCAAAAGTTCTGACTGTAGCACAATGTATGCTGCTCTCTGTTGCACATTGGTGATGGCCGGCGTGATTCTGCCCCTCAGCACAGTAACGACTCATAGATAAAAAAGGTAGAAACGAGATCAAACATTTAGAAAAAGAAGAGAGCATAATGTTGTAGGAAGGGATCATGTTACCAGTACTCCTTTTGATAGGTACCAAGCAGCAACTAGCTAAACTTAGTAACCTTAAATTAAAAATAGGAAACCATAACATTGTCCCGCATTCCCCTGTGCGTAATTTAGGGGTATGGTTAGATTCTAATCTATCTATGGGTGAACTTGTAACAAAAACATGTTCTGCTGCTTCTTATTATTTATATAAAACATTAGAATTAGAAAGTACTTCATAAGAGGATGTACAGAGACTCTGATTCACGCCTGTATATCCATTCGCTTGGACTATTATCACAGTTTATTTTACGAACTACCGACACCTCAGCTTCAGCGGCCTCAGAGGATTCAGAACTCGGCCGCCCGGCTTGTTTTTCAAGAGAACAAATATTGTCACACCATTACTTAGGAGTCTTCACTGGTTACCCGTTAGATATCGCGTCGAGTTTAAGATATTAGTAATTACCTTTAAGGCTATCTATAGACTCTCTCCATCGTATATTTCCGATTTAATATCCATAACAGGTAGAAGTAGGAGAGATATTCTAAGGTCAAATAATTAATGGTATAATTCTAAACGTTCCGACATGCAAGTCTCTTAGCACCCTTGGTGATAAATTGTTTTATATAGCGGCCCCAAAGTTATGGAATAGTCTTCCATTAGACATAAGGCAATTTGAGTAGTTTCAATGCTTTTAAGAGAGCACTGAAGACATATTTTAATAAAGAAGCGCATTACGATTACTTTTAGATCGTTAGTCATGTTCTTATTGTACATATTCATACATGTATTTTATTCTAGGTTTACTATTTTAGAACTTTTAGTATGATTGTAATGCGCAGTTGAAAACTGAAATTTTGAAATCTGCACAATTTAAGTTGATTATAATAAAATAATGAAAATAAATACCATTGAATTTTGTATATTAAACTCTCTCTCGAGTCTCAAGGAAGTGCAGGCCTCCTTGACGCAGTGTGCAACATAATGAACTGGCAGTCAGCAGCTTTATTTTATGACACCCGGCTCATTGAGTGGCCCTCATTGTTGACATGAATTCGCATTTGGTGTTCAGCTGGAATTTGACAGAGGAGTGAGCTCAAGAACTGTAATCAGATACTGCATTGAGGATCGTAGCATCTGGCTCGATATACTTGAACAACGGAGACTCGATTTGATGATAATAATGTATACCGAAGCTGAGGTCGCTACTTTGTTGACCTTTCCCGGTTGCAGTGGAACTTTCGAATTCTGCTTGCGGCCCACCTCGGTAAACTTTTCCACCTACGGAGTTGTATGATAATGGCAGCATCTGTACAGCTCGCTATTCATATTCCATAAAAGTGATTATTTGACTTAAAACGTAACTTGGCATTAGATTAAGGCAGAGAAACCTGTTGTGATAAAAAGCGCCGGGCCCATATTTGCGTACTGTATTCCACATGATATTCTTACGAAAGAGTATCGCCGGTTTTAAAGTAAAATGGATACGAAGCCTTTTGAACCATCCTTCTATAATCATCAGCAACAACAATCGACGTAAAAATATTCATAGTTTCCAGATAGCAGCCTTGAATTAACGAATTCTTCACTTTAGCTTCTGTCAAGGCACAGGCACCATATGTTCAAACCACCAACTGTACATTGTGCGTTCTTTTTACTTATCAATCTTAAATGCTTCCAGCTCAGTATGACGTTGCTGAGTTCTTTCCAAAAACCTCTATTCTCGATAATGTGAAAACATTTGCTGATCCTTAATTAGATTTATACCACTCATCAGGTATATTAACGCAGTGTTGTTTTATTTTAAAGGCTTTACGGGATAGCCTAATAACCTGTGGGGATAACAGTCACGGTTCCGTTATTTACAATGTCTGTCTTACCAATAAAAACTGGGACCATAAGCCAAAGATAGTATCTCTGGTAGATTCCGACTTTTTCAATTTACAAATCCCAAAATATTTTATGTATCCCTAAAGTATTTTACATATTCACCACTTAGTTACATACCCCCCAAATAGTTTATATATTTCAAAAATAATGTACCACTACCTGAGAAGTACATGGAACATATCTAGTAGACTATTTCTTTCGTTTAGTTTTCAGTTTTATTATCACTTTAAAATTTCAAGACAAAAGTAGCATTTATTTAATTAATAGCAAGATTAATTGCAAGTCGAATGCCACAGTTATTATAAGAATCCAAACCACGATGTCAACACTTCTAAATCCACACCAATGTAATTTGACTTACAATTAAGATTGAATTTTTTTTGCTGATTGGTCCTTTTGCAAATTTGAAAAAAACTAAATTAATTTCATTACCGCCTTAAAACAGCGAAATATAATTTTCCTAGCAACAGAATGCTCCAAAATATAAATAACATCAATATTGATTGTGGAAACTATTATCATTGATTAATTGCATATTATAAATTGATGTAAACGTACTTGCAGTATGTTTATTAACATTTATGAAAGGCTGTTGATTGCTCACGTTTAAGCCATTTGAAGAAGTTACTAGAAAACGATATGGATATTAGACATTTTCTCCATAATTATTTGTTTGAGTTTATAATTTCCATACCGTCTTAGAAGGAAAAAGTATGGCATAATTTTGTAACTTACTTATAAAGAAGTATTGACCCTTAGTTTTTACTTGATTGGAACTGAACAGGAAGTAAAAATATATCATCAAGTGGTAACAAATGCTAATAATAAGTGTAAAAATTGACTAGAAAAATAGAGCATGTTGTCACTAGGATGCGAACTCGAGGACACGCTCTCCGGTTACGCTGTTCTATCAGCAAAGCTACAAGATGTTGAAGCTTTATATTCTATGGTTGCTAAAGTAGTTCCAAATCTTCAACTGATGAAAGTAGACATTTAGTGCTCGTCAGCCTGAAAGACAAGCTTCTCTGCGTCATCTATGCGTATGGAATGCTACTCTCCGCTCAACCAGTCGTTAAAAAACTCATTGCAGACTATAAAGTCCTTAGGGTCAGATTTGAGAGGAGACTATAAAATATAAAATACTTCACCACCTGACTCTAACCCGGGATCTGAAAATTTGCGGCGTACGCCACGATTACTCGTATGCCTCCAATTCTCCACCTGTTGCTAATAACATCCAGTTCCATGCAATTTTGGAAACCAGTTCTTTTTCACCATGTGACGCATGCCAGCTTCAAAAAATCAATTGCCAGCTCTCATTCCGCCTCCATCTTAACCCCCTGCATCTGAGTCAATTTAGATATGTTTGTATATACCCATTCGCGAGGCTCAGGTACAAATAACAAGTTATAAACTTTAGGCGATTGAGCAATCATACCTTGCAGCTTATGAGGCATTTTTCTGAACTGCATTGTGCACCTGAACGAAGCTTGCTAATGCTACCTTCACAGCAAGGGTTTTGCAGAAAAAACTGCATATGAAATAAAAATGCAAGTTTTAAAACATTCACTTAAAGGTCAGGTTTGGGCAAATACAGAGCTGCTAATAATAGGAGAACTTACCTGTAATAAGACAAGCCACAAAAATCTGAATACTTTTAGCTTTTATTTTGTTGTGAGGAACTATTTATTTGTTTAGTGGACGAACGGACTTTCAAAAAGCATTGCCTACTTGTTCCCTTTAGTTTCGAGCGAGGGTAAGTAAGGAAAAAATAGAAATAAACATATGTGTTCCAATATATGACAATGATAAAAAAGTAGGAAAGACTATGATATTCAAGTTGAAGCTGAACCTGCCCGTATCCTTTATGTAAATGCTGATTGTTGTTTTATAGAGCATCCATATCTGGGGAACAAGCAAAAAAAGTTGGAGAACCATTAAAGTGCATGGTGAAATTGTTGCAAATAACTTGTTAATGGTGCCTTAATAGAGCTCATGAACGAATTAAAAGATTCAATATGTTATTTATCAGGAAGGAAATCTATAGATAGTTAATATAAAAGAAGTAATTGTTTACTTAAGCCTACAAAAGACTCTAATCATAAACTGATGGTTGTCATGGGAATTGTAAAATGTCAATAAAGATAAAAAGTTAGCCAACTAATAATGACTTTGTAGTAGTAAGCTGACATAAAAGACATTCATGGGATTAGATTACACACATTAATGTTGTGAATACGATACTAAAAATCTTCAGCTCATAAATATACCCTAGAAACACCATAATCAACTGCTATGTAAATAAAAATTTGTATGCGTCTGCAAATCAAGTTCTCATTTAACTCAATCTAATCCTCAATAAGTTCCACATTCCTTGACATACTTTGCGGAGCCAAGATTGCGGACCACTGCCATGTAGAAATTAGTTGTTTCTATAATTATAGTTTGG
>JAAAKM020003160.1:1373-12737 GCA_010016025.2 Alatinidae sp. Z8VKAUB7J3 | reverse complement strand
ATAGATAGATAGATAGATAGATAGATAGATAGATAGATAGATAGATAGACAGACAGACAGACAGACAGACAGACAGATAGACAGATAGATGTCTAGAACGAAAGAGCTTGTAGCAAATAAACTTGTTGCCCTCAATAAAACTAAACTATAGAGTAAATGGCTAATCGATTGCTGTTTAATAAAGAGTTGCTGTCACATTAATTTCGTAAATAATGCTTTTTTCGTGAGAGGTGATCCCATGTCTGCCATGTAGTAAAAGTAAAAGGTCTTCCAGTTTAGGTCTTCCTTAAGTAACGCGGACACACCAAATTTACAGTTCGAGTTCGGGTAATTTTGTTTGGTATATCGCTATTTACAGTGATGATATTGTCAAGATATATAGGCAATCGCCTTTATGTGATTATGTGGAATCACACACTGCATGAAACAGTAACTACTTGAAGCGATTAAAAAGTACAACAACCGATAGTGAGTCAGCGTTTAAGATTACCCCTGCTGCTGTCTTTGCCAACTTTAGTAAACACCTCAGCCTTTCTTTGTCACAGAGGTCCTGATAACACTTACGTATTTAAGGCCTGAGTTACACTATAACGGATTGCTACCATATCAGATTACCTTTCGCTCCGCTCCGATAGCCGCCACACCAATGTGCAGAAAACAGTTGTTACAATGTACCGGATCCTATTCGCCATAGGGAGCTGACTCTTCAACTGAACATTTCCCTTAATTACTTGGACACATAAATGCATGTTCCATCACGATCCCAGTGAACTTGCTAACGAGTTATCCACCAAGTGTTACCGGTTTAGTCTGTGCGATATTGTCGCGCGATAAATATTCATTTTTCAGTACCACATGAGATTTCGTAACATGAAACTCGTTAATGATCTATGTCGCTTTTATTGCATTTTAGTATTTGCACGTGTACAAACACATTTAACGTAAATAAAAGTAACAAAACTATAAGAAATCACAAGATAAATAAAATTCAAAACAGCATAAAGTCAACATTCACAACATATAACAAACAAAATCATCATGAAAAATCTCAGTGCGAATAATAACATACAAATGTATTTTAGTTTAGGGCGTGACCTCAGCTTCAAAGGTCTCTTTATGTGACTGCCAGTTTGCTCGTAGTAAATGCTCCCTGTAACCTTGTCCTTTTGCCCTCATGATATAGGCCTATCACTATTAAGGTTCATTTTTAAGTCAGTTCTTAGGTATACGCCTGCTTATTTCAACTAGTTCATAGGTACCGAACGTTTCTTGCAGAGCGCATTCGAGCTTTTAGCCTCCAACATAGCATACGATAAACAACCTAAATGGTAAAAATCTGTAACCGAAGATTGTTCACTTGCAGTCCTAAGGAAACTCCTTGGTCAAGTATCTTCATAATCAATCATGGATCGTCTTTTTCAAATCGTTCATCATACATATAACTAAATCAAACAAACGTCACCAATAATATTCACCAAGCCATCACACTTCATAATGACATAGAGGTACGCTCATTGGCAGACATTATCAATCGTCCGGTTCAATTCATCCGAGTATCGTCCTTTTTCACTATCATATATTAATTATAACTAAATTAAACAAGCGAAACCAAACATATTCACCAACCCATCGCACTTCATAATGACGTAGGAGGACGCTCATTTGTAGACATGATAGATCGTCCGGTTGAATTTACCGGAGTATCATCCGTTTTCACTCTCTTTGAATTGACTAAAACAACATTAATCAAACGACGCCAAGAATATTCACCAGCCGATCACACTTCATAATGACGTAGAGGTACGTTCGTTGGTAGACATGATCGATCGTCCGGTTCAATTCATCGCAGAATCATCCGTTTCCACTATCTTTATATAAAATATAACTAAATTAAACAAACGACACCAATGATAATCACCAACTTATCACACTTTTTAATGACGTAGAGGTATGCTCATTGGTAAACACGATCGATAGTTCAGTTCAATTCATCGGAGTATCATCTTTTTTCACTATCTCTATATTAACTATAACTAAATTAAACAAGCGAAACCAAACATATTCACCAACCCATAACATTCGTAATGACTTAGAGGTACGCTCATTGGCAGACATGACCGATTGTCGGGTTAAATTCAGCGGAGTATCATCCATTTTCACTTTCATTATATTGACCATAACTATTATAAACAAATGACACCAATAACATTTACCAACCCATCACGGTTCATAATGACGTAGAGGTAGGCTCAGTGGTAGACATGATCAATCGACCGGTTCAATTCATCGGAGAATCATCCTTTTCCACTATCTTTATATTCACTCTAATTAAATTAAGCAAACCACACCAATAAAACTCACCAACCTATCACACTTCATAATGACGTAGAGGTACGCTCACGTATGGTGTCACTTTAATTAAGTATAGTTAATATAAAGATAGTGAAAAAGGATGATACTCTGATGAATTCAACCGGACCATCGATCATGTCTGCCAATGAGCCTACCTCCCCGCGATCAGCAAGTGTGATGGGTTGGTGAATATGTTTGGTGTCATCTGTTTAATTTAGTATAGTTAATATAAAGTATAGGAAGTGTGATTGGTTGGTGAATATGACTGGTGTCGTTTGTTTAATTTAGTATAGTTAACATAAAGTTAGTGAAAAAGGATCATACTCTGATAAATTCAACCGGACCATCGATCATGTCTGCTATAGAGCGTACATACTCCTCATTAGGAAGTGTGATAGAATGGTTATTATAATTGGTGTCACTTCTTTAATTTAGTATAGTTAACATAGAGATAGTGAAAAAGGATGAGACTGCCATGAATTGAAACGGAGCATCGCTCATTTCTGACAATGAGCGTAACTCCTCGTCATTAGGAAGTGTGAAGTGTTGGTGAAAATGATTGGTGTCATTTCTTTAATTTAGTATAGTTAACATAAAGATAGTGAAAAAGGATGATACTGCCATGAATTGAAACGGACCATCGATCATGTCAACCAATGTCTGGATCTCTACGTCATTAGGAAGTGTGATGGGTTGGTGAATATGATTGGTGTCGTTTGTTTAATTTAGTATAGTTAATATAAAGATAGTGAAAAAGGATGATACTCTGATGAACTGAACCGGACGATCGATCTAGTCTGCCAATAAGCGTACCTTCTCGTCATTAGGAAGTGTGATGGGTTGGTGAATATGGTTCGTGTCATTTCTTTAACTCAGTACAGTTGAGACAAAGATAGTGAAAAAGAATGACACTGCCATGAGTTGAACCGGACCATCGATCAGGTTTGCCAATGAGCGTACCTCCTCGTCATTAGGAAGTGTGATCGGTTGGCGAATATGATTGGTGTCATTTCTTCAATTTAGTATAGTTAACATAAAGATAGTGAAAAAGGATGATACTGCCTTGAATTGAACTGGACCATCGATCATGTCTGCCAATGAGCATACCTTTACGTCATGAGAAAGTGTGATCGTTTGGCGAATATGATTGGTGTCATTTTTTTATTTTAGTATAGTTAACATAAAGATAGTGAAAAAGGATGATACTGGCTTGAATTGAACCGGACCATCGATCACGTCTGCCAATGAGCGTACCTCTACGTCATTAGGAAGCGTGATGGGTTGGGGAATATAATTGGTGTCATTTCTTTATTTTAGTATAAGAAACATAATGATAGTGAAAAAGAGTGATACTGCCATGAATTAAACTGGACCATCGATCATTTCTCCCAATGAGTGTGTCTCTACGTCATTAGGAAGTGTTTTGGGTTGGTGAATATCATTGGTGTCGTTTGTTTAATATGTTATAGTTGATATAAAGATAGTGAAAAAGGATGATACTCTAATGAACTGAACCGGACCATCGATCATGTCTGCCAATGAGCGTACCTCCTCGTCATTAGGAAGTGTTATGGGTTGGTGAATATGATAGGTGTCGTTTGTTTAATTTGGTATAGTTGATATAAAGATAGTGAAAAAGTATGACACTCTGATGAACTAAACCGGACCTTCGATCATGTCTGCCAATAAGCGTACCTCCTCGTCATTAGGAAGTGTGATGGATTTGTGAATATGATTGGTGCCATTTGTTTAAATTTAGTTTCGTCAATATAAGTATACTGTAAACGGATGATACTTCGATGAATTCAACCGGACCATCTATCATGTCTTTAATGAGCCTACCTCCTCGTCGTTATGAAGTGTGATCGGTTGGTGAATATGATTGGTGTAATTTGTTGAATTTAGTATAGTTAATATAAAGATAGTGAAAACGGATGATACTTCGATGAATTCAAGCGTACAATCCATCATTTCTCCCAATGAGAGTACCTCCTCGTCATTAGATAGTGTAATTGGTTGGCGGACATAATCGGTGTTATTTTTTTGTCTTAGTATAGTTAACATAATGATAGTGAAAAAGGGTGATACTGCCATGAATTGAACTGGACCATCGATCAGGTTTGCCAATGAGGGTACCTCCTCGTCATTAGGAAGTGTGATGGGTTGGCGAACATGATTGGTGTCATTTCTTTAATTTGGTATAGGTAACATAATGATAGTGAAAAGGGATGATGCTGCCATGACTGGAAACGGACCATCGATCATGTCTGCCAATGAGCGTACATACTCCTCATTAGGAAGTGTGATGGGTTGGCGAACATGATTGGTGTCACATCTTTAAATTAGTATAATTAACATAATCATAGTGAAAAGGGATGATCCTGCCATGAATTGAACTGATCAATCGATCAAGTCTGCCAATGAGCGTACCTCCTCGTCATTAGAAAGTGAGATGGGTTGGTGAATATGATTGGTGTTTTTTGTGTAATTTAGAATAGTTAACATAAAGATAATTAAAAAGGATGAGACTCTGATCAATTTAACAGGACCATCAATCAAGGCCGCCAATGAGCGCACCTGCTCGTCATTAGGAAGTGTGATGGGTTGGCGAACATGATTGGTGTCACATCTTTAAATTAGTATAATTAACATAATCATAGTGAAAAGGGATGATCCTGCCATGAATTGAACTGATCAATCGATCAAGTCTGCCAATGAGCGTACCTCCTCGTCATTAGAAAGTGAGATGGGTTGGTGAATATGATTGGTGTTTTTTGTGTAATTTAGAATAGTTAACATAAAGATAATTAAAAAGGATGAGACTCTGATCAATTTAACAGGACCATCAATCAAGGCCGCCAATGAGCGCACCTGCTCGTCATTAGGAAGTGTGATGGGTTGGTGAATATGGTTGGTTTCGTTTGTTTAATTGAGTATAGTTGATTTAAAGAGAACGAAAACGGATGATACTGTGATTCATTGGAACAGACGATCGACCGAATCTCGCAATGAGCGTACCTCCTCGTCATTAGGAAGGGTGATGGGTTGGCGAATATGATTGGGTCACTTGTTTAATCTATTATAGTTATTATAAAGGTAGTGAAAACGGATGATATTGCCATAAATTGAAACGGTCCATTGATCATGTCTACCAATGGGCGAACCTCTACGTCGTCAGGGATTGTCATAGCTTGGTGAATGTGATTGGTGTCGTTTGTTGAATTTAATAGAGTTATTATAAAGATAGTGAAAACGGATGATACTCTGCTGAATTGAACTGAACGATCGATCAGGCCTGCCAATGAGCGTACCTCCTCGTCATTAGAAAGTGTGATGGGTTGGCGAATATGATTGGTGTCACTTCTTTTATTTAGTATAGTTAATATAAAGATAGTGAGAAAGGATGATACTGCCATGAATTCAACCGGAGCATCTATCATCTCTGCCAATGAGCGTACTTCCTCGTCATTTTGAAGTGTGATGGAATGGTGATTATGATTGGTGTCGTTTCTTTAATTTAGTATAGTTAATATAAAGATAGTGAAAAAGGATGATACTCCTATGAATTGAAGCGGACCATCGATCCTGTCTGCCAACGAACCTACCTACTCCTCATTAGGAAGTGTGATGGCTTGGCGAATATGATTGGTGTCACTTTTTTAAATTAGTATAATTAACATTATGATAGTGAAAAAGGATGATACTGCCATGAATACAACCGGACCATCGCTCATGTCTGCCAATGACCGTGCCTCCGCGTCATTAGGAAGTGTGATTGGTTGGTTAATATCATTGGTGTCATTTCTTTAATTTAGTATAGTTAACATAAAAAAAGTGAAAACGGATGAAATTATGATGTATAAAACCGGACCAGCGATCATGTCTACCAATGAGCGGGTTTCTACGTCATTAGGAAGTTTGATGAGTTGGTGAATATGATTGGTGTCGCTTGTTTAATTTAGTATAGTTAATATAAAGATAGTGAAAAAGGATGATACTGCCAAGAATTGAACCGAACGATTAATCATGTCTGCCAATGAGCGTACCTCCTCGTCATTAGCAAGTGTGAAGGATTGGTTATTATGATTGGTGTCGCTTGTTTAATTTAGTATAGTTGACATAAAGATA
Organism: Alatinidae sp. Z8VKAUB7J3; assembly: GCA_010016025.2. NCBI lineage: Eukaryota > Metazoa > Cnidaria > Cubozoa > Carybdeida > Alatinidae > Alatinidae sp. Z8VKAUB7J3. The sequence goes on along the minus strand of JAAAKM020003160.1, from coordinate 6,257 downwards.
GTGAAAAAGGGATGATACTGCCATGAATTGAAACGGACCATCGATCAAGTCTGCCAATGAGCGTACCTCCTCGTTATTACGAAGTGTGATGGCTTGGCGAATATGATTGGTTTCATTCTTTCATTTAAAATAGCTAACATAAAGATAGTGAAAAAGGGATGATAATGCCATGAATTGAAACGGACCATCGATCATGTCTGCCAATGAGCGTACCTCCTCGTCATTAGCAAGTGTGATGGTTTGGCAAAGATGATTGGTGTCACTTCTTTAATAAAGTATAATTAACATAGAGTTAGTGAAAGAGGATGATACTGCCATGAATTGAAGCGGACCATCGATCATGTCTACCAATGAGTGGATGTCTACGTCATTAGCAAGTGTGATGGTTTTGTGATTATGATTGATGTCGTTTGTTTCATTTAGAATAGTTAATATAAGGATAGTGAAAAAGGATTATACTACCAGGAATTGAACCGGACCATCAATCATGTCTGCCAATGAGCGTACCGCTCGTCATTAGGATGTGTTATGGATTCGCCAATATGGTCGGTGTCATTTCTTCAATTTACTATAGTTAACATAGAGGTAGTGAAAAAGGATGATATTGCCATGAATTGAAACGGACCATCGATCATTTCTGCCAATACGCGTACCTCTACGTCATTAGGAAATGTAATGGGTTGGCGAATATGATTGGTGTCATTTCTTCAATTTAGTATAGTTAACATAAAGATAGTGAAAAAGGATGATACTGCCATGAGTTGAACCGGACCATCGATCATGTCTGCCAATGAGCGTACCTCTACGTCATCAGAAAGTGTGAAGGGTTGGTGAATACGGTTGGTGTCATTTCCTTTATTTGGTATAGGTAACATAAAGATAGTGAAAAAGGATGATACTCTGATGAATTGAAACAGACCATCCATCATGTCTACCAATGAGTCGTCATTACTAAGTGTGATGGATTGGTGAATATGATTGGTGTCGTTTGTGTAATTTGGTATAGTTAACATAATGATAGTGAAAAGGTGTGATACTCTAATGAGCAGAACCAGACGATCGGTCAAAGCTGCCAATGAGCGTACCTCCTCGTCATCAGGAAGTGTGATGGGTAGGTGATTATGATTGGTGTCATTTCTCTAATTTAGTATAGTTGAGCCAAAAATAGTGAATAAGAATGACACTGCGATGAGTTGAATGGGACCTACGATCATGTCTGCAAATGAGCGTACCTCCTTGTCATTAGGAAGTGTGATGGGTTGACGATTATGATTGGTGTCATTTCCTTAATTAAGTATGCTTTATACAAAGATAGTGAAAAAGAATGATACTACCATGAATTGAAGCTTACCATGGATGATGTCCGCCAATGAGCGTACCTCCTCGTCATTACCAAGTGTGATGGGTTGGCGAATATCATTGGTGTCATTCCCTTAATTTGGCATACGTAATATAGAGATAGTGAAAAAGGATGATATTGCCATGAATTGAAGGAGACCATCCATCATGTCTGCCAATGAGCGTACCTCCTCGTCATTAGGAAGTCTGATGGGTTGGCAATAATGATTGGTGTCATTTCTTTATTTTAGTATATTTAATATAAAGGTAGTGAAAAAGGATGATATTGCCATGAGTTGAACCGGACAATTGATCATGTCTACGAATGAGTGTACCTCTACGTCATTAGGAAGTGTGATGGGTTGGAGAATATGATTGGTGTCGTTTCTTTATTTTAGTATAGTTAACATAAAGCTAGTGAAAAAGGATGATATTGCCATGATTTGAAGAGGACAATCGATCATGTCTGCAAAAGAGCGTACCCCTTTCGTAATTAGTAAGTGTGATGGGTTGGGGAATATTATTGGTGTCATTTCCTTTATTTGGTATAGGTAACATAAAGATAGTGAAAAAGGATGATACTGCCGTGAATTGAAACCGACCATCGATCATGTCTGCCAAAGAGCGCACCTCCTCGTCATTAGGAAGTCTGATGGGTTGGCAATAATGATTGGTGTCATTTCTTTATTTTAGTATATTTAATATAAAGGTAGTGAAAAAGGATGATATTGCCATGAGTTGAACCGGACAATTGATCATGTCTACGAATGAGTGTACCTCTACGTCATTAGGAAGTGTGATGGGTTGGAGAATATGATTGGTGTCGTTTCTTTATTTTAGTATAGTTAACATAAAGCTAGTGAAAAAGGATGATATTGCCATGATTTGAAGAGGACAATCGATCATGTCTGCAAAAGAGCGTACCCCTTTCGTAATTAGTAAGTGTGATGGGTTGGGGAATATTATTGGTGTCATTTCCTTTATTTGGTATAGGTAACATAAAGATAGTGAAAAAGGATGATACTGCCGTGAATTGAAACCGACCATCGATCATGTCTGCCAAAGAGCGCACCTCCACGTCATTAAGAAGTCTGATGGGTTGGCGAACATGATTGGTGTCATTTCTTTAATTTGGTATAGTTAACATAAAGATAGTGGAAAAGGATGATACATCCATGTATTAAAAATCGGACGAAAGATCATATCTGGCAATGAGCGTACCTCTACGTCATTAGGAAGTGTGATGGGTTGGCGAACATGATTGGTGTCATTTCTTTAATTTGGTATAGTTAACATAAAGATAGTGAAAAAGGATGATATTGCCATGACTTGAAACGGACCATCGATCAAATCTGCCAATGAGCGTACCTCCTCGTCATTAGGAAGTTTGATGATTTGGCGAATATGATTGGTGTCATTTCTTGAAGTTAGTATAGTTAACATAAATATAGTGAAAAAGGATGATATTGCCATTAATTGAAAGGGTCCATTTATCATGTCTGCCAATAAGCGTACCTCCGCCTCATCAGGAAGTGTGATGCGTTGGTGAATATGATTGGTTTCGTTTGTTTAATTCAGTATACTTATCATAAAGATACTGGAAACGGCTGATACTGTGATTAATTGAAACAGACGATCGATCAAATCTGCCAATGAGCGTACCTCGTCGTCAATAGGAAGTGTGATGGGTTGCCAAATATGAATGGTGCCACTTCTTTTATTTAGTATAGTTAATATAAGATAGTGAAAAAGGATGATACTGCCATGAATCCAACCGGACCATCGATCATCTCCGCCAATGAGCGTACTTCCTCGTCATTTGGAAGTGTGATGCGTTGGTGAATATGATTGCTGTCGTTTCTTTAATTTAGTATATCTAATATAAAGGTAGTGAAAACGAATGATACTCTGATGAATTGAACCGGACCATCGATCATCTCCGCCAATGAGCGTACCTCCTCGTCATTAGGAAGTGTGATGGGTTGGTGGATATAATTGGTGTCGTTTGTTGAATTTAGTATAGTTAATATAAAGATATCGAAAACGGATGATACTCCTATGAAGTGAAACTGACCACGCATCAAGTCTGCCAATTAGCGTACCTCCTCGTCACAAGGATCTGTGATGGGTTGGTGAATATCAGTGGTGTCATTTCTTTAATTTAGTAAAGTTAAAATCAAGAATGTGAAAACAGAATACACTACGATGAAGTGAAACGGACCATTCATCAAGTCTACCAATGAGCGTATCTCCTTGTCATTAGGAAGTGTGACTGGTTGGTGGATATCATTGGTGTCATTTCTTTAATTTAATAAAGTTAATATAAACATAGTGAAAGCGGATGATACTCCTATGAATTGAAACCGACCACCGAAAAGTCTGCCAATGAGCATATGTCCTCCTCATTAGAGAGGGTGTTGCGTTGGTGAATATGATTGGTGTGGTGTGTTTTATTAAGTTATACTTTATTTAAAGAAAGTGAAAATGGATGATACTCCAATGAATTGAACCGGACGCTCTATGATATCTACCAATGAGCGTGCCCCTACGTCATTGGGAAGTCTGATGGGTTGATGAATTTTATTGATGTCGTTTTGTTTGATTTTGTTATACTTTATATAAAGAAAGTGAAAACGATGAGACTACGATGAATTGAAGCGGACGCTGGATCCTGTCTACCAAGGAGCGTACTTCTACGACATTAGGAAGTGTGATGGGTTGGTGGATAATATTGGTGTTGTTTGTTCAATTCAGTTATAGTTTATTTAAAGAAAGTGAAAACGAATGATACTCCGATGAATTGAAGCGGACGATCGTTCATGTGTACCAATGAACGTTCCTCTATGTCATTAGGAAGTGCGATGGGTTGGTGAATAATACTGGAGTCGTTTGTTTAATTCAGTTATAGTTTATATAATGAAAGTGAAAACGGATGATACTCCGAGGAATTGAATCGGACGATTGATTATATCTACCAATGAGCGTAACTCTACGTCATTAGGAAGTGTGATGAGCTGGTGAATGACATTGGAGTCCTTTGTTTAGTTCAGGTATAGTTTATGTAAAGAAAGCGAAAACGGATGATACTCTGATGAAGTGAACTGCTCGATCGATCATGTTTACCAATGAACGTATCTGTACGTCATTAGCAAGTGTGATGGGTTGGTGAATAATATTCGTGTCGCTTGTTTAGTTCAGTTATAGTTTATATAAAGAATGTGAAAACGGATGATACTCCGGTGAATTGAAGCGAACAATCGATAATGTGTACCAATGAACGTACCTCTACGTCATTTGGAAGTGTGATGAGTTGGTGAATGACATTGGAGTCCTTTGTTTAGTTCAGTTACACTTCCTATAAAGAAGGTTAAAATGGATGATACTCTGATGAATTGAACCGGACGATCGATCATGTCTAACAGTGAGGGTACCTCTACGACATTAGGAAGTGTGATGTGCTGGTAAATACTATTGGTGTCGTTTGTTTAATTCAGTTATACTTTATATAAAGAAAGTGAAAACGGATGATACTCCGATGAATTGAAC
>JAAAKM020003158.1:0-12739 GCA_010016025.2 Alatinidae sp. Z8VKAUB7J3 | reverse complement strand
AGCAGTTTAATAAGGTACAACAGTTTCTTTCGTTTTTTGAGATGTTTCGCTTACTCCGTTACATTTCCGAAATTAATCAACGGATGGAGAAGAAAACTCATCTACAACACCTTAAAAACGTCAACCTTCTTCTTAAGATACGTTTCGGAAGCATGATTGGTGATACGAAAAATCACATTCAAAATTTCTCCGACGCCGAGGAATTTGTTCTCAAACATGGCTTAGAATTTTGTATTCCACCAAATAAAGTTTTCCCGAGTTTGAACTTTTGTACGCGCAACTGTCTAAACACAAAACTTTCTGCGCCGATGAACTTGATTCTCTAAAAGCACGGTTAAGTGATTTGGCTCATGCTTACTGTGGTACAACTAGCGACCTCGCAGATTCTTACCTGCGCGGGGAACCTTTTCAGGCCTTAAAATCACTTTGGAATAATAAAGAGATGCTCATCATAAAAGAAGAAGGTTCAGGGGTCGTTATTCTAAACAAAGAAGATTATATCCACAAAAACGGATAACATACTACAAGATTCAAGCAAATTTCAAAAATTAGGCGGTGTTGGAAAGAACAATAATACAGTGAGAATTGAGAAGTGTATCCAAAAACGATCACTTGGTCTAGTCAAGGAAGGCCGTCTGCCTTGCGATGTTTGCGACACAATTAGATCCTCCTGGTCACAACGTCCACGTGCGTATTGCCTCTCAAATACACATAAGAGGGAACTTCCTTTTCGACCATTTCCTTCTAGGATTGGCTCCTCAGAACATGACATAGCTAAATGGCTCTCAGAAATTTAAAACCCGTACTCCACCTTTATTCAGAAAATGTTATAAAAGATTCGTTTGCTTTCGCTAGTCATACCCAAAACCTTAATTACAGTTCCAACGAGAATTTGACATCTGCAACTTGTTTAGAAACGTTCCTTAGACAAGCAATTAACATAAGAGGCGATGCACTGCATCGACGTCATTTGTTCCTCCCCAATGCCCTGAGGGAATCTTGATTAAATTCATGGAAGTTGTAACGCGTGGTGTTCAATTTGGCTTCAAAAATGAAATGTACCGACAACAGAATGGGGTAAGCATTGGCTAATATCTTCGCTGGCGTGCATGAACTTCGACTTTTTAAATCCTTCCAATAGTCCATCGTTTATTTTTGTTATGTTGACGTCATATTTGCGACATTTGAAGGAGAGTCCGAGTGTGACGAACTCCTTATAAACCGAAACAGCTTACACCAAGCTTACCTTTGAGAAGGAAATGAACACTGCCTAGGCTACATCTCCTGGAATTCGTCCTGCCCCCAAAACACGTAAAGTCATTCTCATCAAAACCTTAGTTCATCACGTGCTCATGATTTGCTCCGATAGAAAATTAGAATCGGAACTCAATTTTCTAAAGCAAACTTTTCTTTCAAATGGCTATCCCGGAAACATTCTTTCACAGTACTAGCAAATGAGAACTTCTCAATTCTCTGAAGAAAACTTTTTTGGACCTAAAAATGCCCTATATACTTAAAATTACCGTGGCATGGGAAAGTTTAACTTCCATTTGAAAACCCGATGAAACAAGGCCACAATAGAAATGTTTTGTCGCTGTTTCTCCACGCGTAATTTATACAACCAAAAGCATTATCAACCGACCACAAAGATTGTGTGTCTTCCATAAAATTCTATCTCTGTAATTTATCAATTTTTATGCCAGTGCAAGGCTTGATACATGAGCCACACAATTTGAGGTTGTTAAACGAATTAAGTAGCATGCTATATCATTTATTCACTAAACATCCAACTCCGAAAAGGAAACAACCACCTCGGGTTTCAAAGACCAAAAACACCGTCAAGCAATGAGAACCCCGACTGTACCAAAATGTACTTTGAGGAGTGCCAGACCAAAAAACATTTTAAGTACATCATGATTTCGCTGTTTCATGCAATAACGTATAATAACTTGAACAACGGGAAATGAAAGGATAAAGTTAATGGATCGATTAGTACTTGTAAACAGCTCACTTTAGGAGTTCGCCAAGGATCCGTTTTTAAACAACATTTCTTTAATGACAACATAAATAATTGTTCGTTTTCATAGACAATGTTAACCTTTTCAATTGTGTATATAATATAAGGCCATTTGCTTTTTTTCATCTCTATTACTGGCTTAAGACAAATTTGTTTTAGAAAATCAGTCAGTTTCAGTTTCTTTGAAAAGACTTTTATATGAAACTCAATGAATACAGATGTCATCCACATTTGGTAATATAGGAAGTCGTGTTGCCTGGATCATAACTGTAAATTCTTTCAGTGCAAGTGGCACCTAACGGATGTTACTAGCTAAGCAGGCAATAAACATAAACTTCTCATGAGCGTGATATCGGTGATCTATGTCAAAAAATGATGAGCGAGTATTATGTTCACTTTTTAAAACAGGTAAAGTGAATGATTCTAATAAGAATTTTTATAAGCGATCAATTAAAGTGCTGTTTCTTTCATGAATCTTCCACAATTGAAACTTTAACATAATTACCAATAAGACGAAAGTTTGCTTATAGAGCACACTACATGACCTTGAATACTGGCCCGTAGCTAAGGGGGAGGGGGCATTTCGGGGCAATGACCCTCAGAAAGTTTAGAATTCCTCAGATTTTTTCCCACTCAATTCAATTTTTTATATGATTAACGCTACTAAACAACTTTAACAAGGCAGTACGTCTGAGCTTCCCTGCTTTGTTGCCTACCTTGGTTTCAGATATGAAAGTATCCTATACATAATACAAGGATATGAGCGGTGAAGCACAGTCCCTGTCATGTATTGGTCTGCCAGTTTGAGTGAAGTTGAAATCAAGTGATGTTTTATCATTAACGTCCATGACACAGCAAGTGAAAGATTTCATGATAAACAGTTACAACATATAGCATGCCAAACTATATACTCGCTTTTATCGTGTCCCTTGGGTCAGAAAGGGAATGATTAAATTTCCTTCCCTTTACAGTCAATTTTCTTAGTAACACGTAGAGTTTATGGTGTAAATGAGACTAATATCATGTTAGTCATTATGTGTTTCTTTAAGAAACGAACGCGTTGTCCACTTCCTAGTCACCCCATAGTCCAAACTTCCTTTCAGCAGATTGGGACCGGGATGTTTCCATCTCATAGTTTAGTCTTGCCCCCCAAACTCCACATAAATGCTGGTCAGAGGCTGGCTTGACTGTGGTTTTGAAGTTCTACGAGAATGCACAGTAACTGATAATCAACACAATTTAGGCTTCAGCCATTGCGTTCTTTGCAAGTTATTCTTGCATGCAAAACGTATCTCATTCACATAACTCTCCCCTTATCGCCCTTAAATACATAGCAACTTACAGTTACAAGAGTAAAGAGAGTAATACTGTAAAATCCGTTCCTAAGCATGTTTGGTGGGCTTACTTTCGGGGGGATTGTGTACATGGAGAGGTTATATTTAGAGGGTTTTTTAGCTTAACTGGTGACTTGCGTATTCCACAAAACTCACCACTTGGTGTCCAATCGGAGAGATTAATAACAACATTTAATGCGTAAAATCTTACTTAAAGAACCAAAGTAAAAACATACGCTCTATATGCACTCTGTCCATGCTCATACAATATCACTGCCTTCTGCACTACCAATTTCGGATCCAACATACAGAATATAAAATGTGAGCCCTGGGCTTATATTCTGGTGGACTTACATTAAGAAGAAAATTTTGGTTAGTTCACAGGGGGCTATATTCAGGGAGGTTACATTCGGGAGGCCCGATATTTGGCATTTCATGGTATATGTTCTAAAAAGTCCTATTGGAAGATTACAATGATAGAATCTATACTATCTAATGGTAGATGCAGGTAAAACGCGAATGAAAACTAAAAATCCAAATTATTATTATTATGATGATGATGACTAAAATTGCATAACCTTTTAAGCTTATTTAAATCAATTGCTACAACAATTGTATTTATTATAGTTGCCTGCAAAGGACAAGCCAGGCGGAAAACGAATTTTTATTATAAAGATAAGTGCCCAGCACAAGGCGCGTAGGTCAAATATTACGACAAAACACAATATGATGAGCTTTCGATGTATTCTGCCGCCATCCTCGAATCAATTAATTTCAATATATGAAATTAATAACATAACATAAACAATAGAATACATTAACAACTAACATGAGACATACTAGGGGAGGGAGAGGGGAATTGAACTTTTGTTTACGTTAAGTGAATAAGCGTGTTTAGACAAAGGAAGGCTCTCTTTGAGAAGAAGCTCGAATTCTGAAGAGGAAGAGGTGGAAAGAGTGAAGTTAGAGGCAGAGAACAGATGAGAACAGTTTTCAGCATGTAGACGAATACTAGAAAATGGAGATCTAGAAAGCGTTTTCCAGTTAAAGGTGACTCTCCCGAATGATCCGACTACCGTCTATGAAATTGACGTATTGTCTAACCTAAATACGCTTCTTCGCAGAAACGACACTTAAAATGATATACTACGCCTGACCGCAGTAATTTGGGGGGTTTGGTTGCCTTTTTAGTATCTTTATTGTAAATATCTCTTCATACGTGAAAAGCTACTCCTATATAGTGCTAATATTGTAATGATTTGAGTGACGAGGACAAAATTCCTAACGTTCAATGGACCTCCGAATCAATCAGCTTGCTTGAAATCTGTATGACCCTTTAATATGTGATGGTATCTACTGTCTAGTCGCAAAGTATCTCAAATACTCTTCGTCGGTTTTTGGTCTTCTTTTGCAGTAAGTCCTAGCATTGCATGTTTTGCAGCTGACATTCTCCTTTCTCTCCTCTTTCAAAGTGCTCATGCATAATGGATGGTGTACACACTAGATATATCGTTACCTAATCTTCAGGCATCCATATGGAGAACGTTTCTTCATGCGTCCTCCAGGAACATCATTAGTGGCACAGTTCCTGTTTGCAAGAAGCTATGTGAATATAATTTGTGCATGTTTTGATATGAAAGTATAAATTAGCAGTTAGTTTGTTTTGTTTTTCCAAAAGAGAAAAGAAATTCTCAGCATAGTTGTTTGGATTTGAGTTTATTAGGATGACTTGTCTGTTTAATGACCTGATGTACCACAGAAGCCCAATTTGCCAGAGCAGTGATGTCGCCCTCTCGTTTATGAAACTCGCACAACATAGCAGACTTCTCCTAAGGAATACTCGTTTGCAGAGGACGAAACAAGTAACTTGTGCATTCCTAATGTAGGATAAACTTTTTGCCTTAACTTGCATCATTGGCAGACAGCAGAAAAATGTATTGCATGAAAGCTTTAATCGATGTAAAGACTACAAAATATTCCTATCGGCGTTGGTAGATCAAGGATTGTAGCAAAAGTAAGTTATTACCGTTTTCATTTATTTGAAGAATGTTAACTTGGTCACAGGTACTTAGTCACTACTCATGTCTTTATACAGCATTACCAACTTTATATCAATTTAAACCATTATATATCATAGGATTTAAATTTGATACAATTTGCTAATTCTATAAAAAAGGATGTGGCTTAATTTCAAATAATAGTATTTGATTTGTAGCTAGTGTATCCAAACACAAGTAAATTATCGTGAAGCATAAAACTTCAGATTTTATGCCTGAAGACCTTGGCTTAGATTGAGACGAGTTAAATGTCAAAACATCAGTAATCGCCAAATGTCGCCAATAATTGTCTTTTTGCTATGTCTTTTTACATACGTCATCTGTACCCGAGTAAATTACGCTACTTGTTGCCCCCTCCCTCCAGCCATAGATTATTTTAATTCATTCAAATAAAAGTATGCACAAAGGAGAACGTTCTTATCTTATTGAAATTTATGTCCCAAGAGATAAAGAGGACAACAAACATTCTTTTTTCTTCATTCAACAAACTGAATTTGAATGATTTTGCTTGACAACAAAAAATATTTTGAAGCAGTAGTGAATATCAGTGAAGTAGCCTGATGAAGTGAAGATGAATTTGTCAACTCTGTCAAATATTGTTCATGACAAAGCGTCCAGTGTCGCCTTTTTGCAGCAAAGAGGAATTCTACACAATCCAAGAGTTTGTGCAAACGGTCATGATATAACACTTCAACTGAGAGATAAAGGCGACAGATGGAGGCACCGCTCTCGTGACTGTCGAACGGACTTTCTGTGGTAATGCTCCACTCTTGGAGAATTGTATATAATTGCAATGTGTCTGCTGAGAATATGTATATGTGTGGCACTGGTGAAGGCTCCAAGCCGAAACACAATAAATATTAATTAATTAATTTCACCGTACCCACTGACTAGAGGAGAATTCGCAAAAGATTGACGCTAAAAATCTCCGCCTTAGCTTTTGAGCCTGATGGCTCAATGGTTGAGGTGTTGGTTTAGTAATCATGAGGTTGTGGGTTCGAATCCGATGAGCGCCCTTAAAGTGCAAGCTATTGTGATAATGCTCCACTCTTTGAGAATTATATATATATATATATATATATATATATATAAGTACTCAGCGGACACATAGCAGTTAGCATATATTTATCATAAGTGGAGCATTACCACAATAGCTTGCTTTTTTTCTAAGGAAGCGGAGTGGATTTGAACCCACAACCCATCACGTCCAATGGTTCGAATCCCCTCAGCGCCCTTAGTGCAAAAACAAGCTATTGTGGTAATTAACATGTTACACCTTTGGGGCAGTTCAAGTATTAAAAGCCTGTCTCTCTACTTGCAGTTTAATATATTTTAAGGAAACGCCCAAGGTGTCTAAAATGTGACATGTGCCTTTTGTAAGGTGTTATCTAAGGTGGCTATCTGATGAATATAGCTGCGATGGGATGATAATTACAAGGTGAAAAGATATACTAAATTTTCATTTCATATGTGATCATTAATTTAACCGATTACCAATATAGATTGAATACCAAAAGCTACACATAAAAGTGACAAATCGCATAGCACTTGTCAAGTGTATTACTGAGTTACTACCTGATCTCCTGTATAATTGGGAAGCAGTTGATTGTCCTTACAAAATATATTGTAATCAATGTCACAGATACATTTTGTGAGACGTACGGCGACTCCTTCCAATTTTCTCATAGTCTACTTATCTCGCAGTACACGCAATACTACAAATGAAAACCACTATGTAATATAGTCTATAATCTGATTTCTTCGACACGACGTTTCGGCACTCCCTGTTGCCAGTGAATAAAATTTGACAAGCGCACCATTAAATAAGGCATTCTAATAAAATTTTAATATGTGTGTGGAAATTTAAAATCTATTGAAGTTGTAAACAAAACTTTAGAATATTTGCGTGGACAGTAAAATTGTAAATTACGTCATAAAACAATGTAAAATGAGTTGGACATTTGGATGCGGTATGTGGAAAAGGAAAAGCCTACGGTTAAAACAGATTAAGATGGTTATTGGTAGTTAAAATAACATTTTTAAAGTGAAAGTTACTTGATCTCTCAGAAAGTATTTAGTAAACATAATTGACTTTTTGATGGCAACATATTTGGGATTTCGTTACAACACAAAGTCTAACAATAAATACAATCATTTGTCTCACGATATTGTCACTGTCATTCAGGAACGCGACGGTTCAACTGCATACTGCTAGTCTTCGTTAGGCGATGTGTCAACTTTTTGTGCGTTACAATTTATACTCGACGCGAATTGTCGGTGATTGGTTCATCTTTGATCCTTTGGTGGGAAGCTGTTTCCGTGGACGTCAGCCCCAACCTTGGTCTCCTGTTATATTTCTTGTTGTGTTCTTTATTGTTGGCATCCATGCCTCAGGAAATTCTATGCCTTTGTTCCTATTTATGTTATGAGGATGAAGTCTGATTTGGATAGCCTCCTTTATTCTGCGGGTGTACCAGTTCTGCTCCCGATCTATAAGCTTAATTTCACTCTAAAGAGGGCAGTGGCCATTATCCTGCGCATGTGAACTTTGTACATTGCGTTGATTAACAAAATCATTCTGCTAAACGTTTTCGCCATACACTGACCACAGCAATCGTATGGAGTGAAGTGAGAAAGTATTTTAATGAATTTATAGGAAACGGGAAGACTAGACACGTCGTACAATGTAACAGTCACGAGAGAGACACCTTTTGTGCCACTCGTGATATTAAAATAGGCGTAAATTGCAAATAAATTCTATTTGTCGACAGAGTACCGGCTTCTTTGGTTTGATAAATGCAGCTTCTAAAGCGGCAAGATAAAAAGGAGATCGTGCTTTAGCTGATACCTTAAACGAATCCTTTTGATAGTCATCAGCACATGATAGGTTTTGAATGAAATGCAGTCTTATTGCCGAGTCTGTTTTGGGGTCTGTTGACTTGGCTTTGTTTACGCGATTAGGAACTTAGGAACTTTACTGCGTTTACTAGTGAAAGCAGGCACAAGTTGCACGATTCTGTCATGTAACATCTGCGACGTGCGACCTATTTATACGCTCGTACGGTGACATATGAGTTTATAAATTCTTGCAATCTTGTTCGCAATTTCTTTTTTATAGAACTACCCTTGTATTCACTTTGCTGTCAAAGTTTGATGTCATCTGATGTATGTTAATTGATCGACCTGAACACATATTTTGCCCGCTGGCAATTTGAATTAGAAATATGAAAGGCCTCTTCTTTACATTGATGTTAGTTTGAGTTGAAAAATTCCTCTCAAAGTCTCAATACTTCTGCTCAAACCAAGGCTTTTGAAGCGCTGGCAAAATTGTCTACAACGTCGAGAGCCTTGTCATAGGCAGACACTAACAAGGGGTTCAACATTATTTCTGCTTTTCTGAGGATTTTTACTTTGAGCCTCAATGAAAAAGACCACCAGTTGTCCGGAATTGAATTTTTGGTTTTTCCAGTTTCTACTCTGACCAAATTTCTATCAGGAATATGGTTTTGACAGCCAATGAATGATGATTTATTCAATTTCTGCGACTACAAGTACTTGATCAAAAAGTTGGTGCAGATAAACAATAAGCTGTGATTTCCCCAGTTTCATCTCCGTTCAAAACTTTGTGAATATCATGGTCTTGACACCCAATAAATTGTGCTAGTTCAGTTTTTGCTACTACAAGCACTATTTTGATAAAATTCAAAAATTATATTCATTTCTACACATAAGTATTATTTCTTGCCTAATTTCCTTTACTTGTTATCCCCTCAGTCATACGGAATTTCAGTAGTATTCTGCTCTTGTTCTCTCTCGGTCATTGTTTTTGTAGGAGACAGCTTTTTTTTTCTGGTGTGACTGTAAAATTGTTATACATTTCCTAGTGCAGATCAAGTAACATTTCAGGGCAATGGCGCCGAAAACTTTAATAAGCTGGTCACCAGTAAAAGATCCATCAGTAAGATGAGCAATTTCAAAAGCAAAACGTGGAGCCACTTCATGTCAGAGATTAAGAAAAGGATTATAAACGCTTAAGATTAATCGCTTCATAGACCAGTGGTCCATAATCTTTAGCTTCCGCCGACTATGCCTGCTTTGGGAGTTTTTTGTTTTTTTAGGTATTATCTACCAACCCATTTGTGAATCATGCAGTGTCCGTATCTGTGTCTCATATGTATACACAATGGATTCAACCTCATGTTTTTCATAATGTCTTCTACTGATCCCTTTTGCACTACGGCCTAGCAGTGCTCATGTAACTCAACCCAATCCTTAATAGGTTCCAGATCCCTTGACATACTTTGCGGAGCCAAGTTTGCGGACCACTGCCATGGATAACCTAGTTGTTTCTATATTCATTGTTTTGTCGCCTAGACTTGTCATTTTTTTAATATTAACATCTACATATTTTCATTAAGGAAAATGAAGAGCCAATGTAATTTGGAAAGCTTCTGTATATTGCTATTATTATTGTTATCATTATTATCATTTAAATTTAAAGTGTCCTAGAATGTTCTAAGCTGACTTACAATGTTCTACATCGTTTACGAAAATTCTAGGCTTGTCAGGAATGTTCTGCAGGGCTAAATACTTACAACTCTATTGTACATGGAAATGTGATTTAATGGCTTTTGTGCTGGGTTGACTTTTTAATGCAACATAAAACCTTTTTAAATTAACTTGTAGCAAACTTTCCACATTGTCATCTAGGAAATCATTTTTACTGACAGCACATAAACAATTTATCACTCTTGTATATATGGAAGTGCGCATAATATCAAGTTGGAAGAATATCTTTCTTTCTCTTAAAGGAATCTTTAGCGATAATTAATATGTGGGAGCTTAATTTGTCCAAAGAACTATAAAACGTAAGTGCTGATGGACATGATTGGGCTGAGGTTTTGTGTTTTAGTAATTAATTAACCTTGACATAATCACCGAGTCTGTGATTTGTCATAAATCTGAAGATTTTGTCCTGCATAAATATAAAGTTTGTTTACCACACAGAACTGAATAAGTGAAAAATCGTTATTTTTTGATCTGACTCTTCTCAGAGTACAACCGTCAGAAATGGTCGAAATGAAACGAACTAAAGATTATACTAACTGAATTTTAAAAGAGTCAATGAGAATTTGTAAGAAAAAGTAAGGGTTGGAAAGAAACCATGGTGGTGGTGCGGGGGGAGTACAAAGGCTCACAGAGAAAAGAAAGAAAGGGATAAGAAAGCGGTTTAAGGATGCATCACAAGATAACAAACATAACTAAAAGAGAACAAAAAAGGACGCAAAGAAGACGGTGGCAGTGACGAAAGCTACGGCTATCTCTATGACGACTTGAACAGCGCAGAAGGCATGAAGAAGGTACTGAGGATAGCGAAACAAGGGGATAAGAGCGCGAAGGACATCTATCAGAGAAGGTTGATAGAGAGTGAGAAGGGAAACGTGTTATTGAAGGATGAAGAGGAAGCAGATGTCCTTCACAATGCTCATGAATGAAGAAAACGTAAGGAAGAGCACAATAAGAGAACCAGGAAAGAAATTCCAGGATAAAATAGAAGTTATCAAGGAATCAGAAGTGAAGAGAGCGCTCAAGAAGATGAAGAATGGAAAGGCTGTAGGCAATGACAACCTGCCCATAAAAGTCTGGAAATGCCTAGGAGAGGAAGGGATAACACTCCTACATGCCATGCTGGATAAGATCTATGATGAAGAAAAATTTCAGGCACATGGCGAAAAATCACCCTAGTCCCAATCTACAAGAGCAAAGGAGACGTCATGTCATGTTAGAACAACCGCGGAATCCAACTCATGAGCCACTGCATGAAACTGCATGAACGTATAATTGAGAGCCGACTATGGAAGGTGGTAGTGAGGAACAGTCCGAAGTTATGAAAGGAAAGTCAAGTACAGAAGCCACGTTTTCTCTAAACAAGTACAGGAGACGTACGGGGAGGGTAACAAAGAGCTACACAGCGTGTTCATTTACCTAAAGCAGGTGTACGACATAATGCCACGAGAAGAGTTATACTGGTGCATACGAGCAAAAAATATTCTTGAGAAGTGCATCCGTGTAGTCCAAGACATGTACAAAGTGAGTGAAACAGTTGTAAGGTGCTACTCCTTAATAAATTTCAAAACTGTCGACATTTTCACCCTTCAAAACTTTGCCTGGTACAAGATTGATTATGCCAAACTGGTTTCTAAGGCTTCGTCTTATTATCCCTACAATTACCATAGAATGCTTCCAAATGCCTGCCTTCATGTTGCTTATTAAGAGGTTGCGTTGTTTTTCCTGATAACAGATCCAATCGTTGGCATTTTACTATAGCTAACCTTAACCTAACCTCCTTTGACAATTTTATGTGGATGCTTTGATGTCAGAAAATGTCGAGTTAGAAACTTTGAATACTTATGCCACTGCATAGGGAAACTAAGTAGAGTTACCACATATGGCGCTTGCTTCCAACCACTTAAACAGGGCTTAGAAAATCAAGACGGCTGCTTTCAGAAAATGGGGAGTGCCGGCAATTTGTTATGAAAGGGGGAGGGGAGTCGACTCTTGCAGTGTTGGTCTCCCTACTTGATTAAGGACAGTACCTTGATGGTGCTATCGCTCTCTTCGCAGGGGTAGCGACCTCATGAAGGCGCTTCTCCATACTCCTCGTTCTCAAGACGCGGCTAGGTGCGTTAATAATTTAAGGGTCTCCCAAACAATAGTTTAACACAGAAGAAAAGTTTTAGAGGCTTCCCTAACAAGATATGAAGTACTTTAATTCAGTAATGTAGGAAAATGGTGTTTTGAAATACATTTCTTACTTATAAATTTTAAAAGGTTCAGCCGTTATTTTGGGACCGGAATTCTTTTTATTAATTTTTTGGGTTGTAACATTATTTTTCATTAACCCTTAATTTTTTTTTATCCATTTTACATTGGTTAAGAGACAGGTTGCACAGTTTCCTGAAGAGGTTATATTAAGCATCGCTTAACCCTACCCGTGGGCTTTTTGGCTCTTCTCATACAGGGGGGGGGGGGGCTAGCAGACCCGCGGCACTTTGACACACTAAAACTTTATATCGAGCAATGCTATTACAAAGATATTTGGCACGTTTATAGTTTAACTCTTTTCCAACAAATTAAAAAAAAGCCTTTTTAATTTTGCGTGAATGACGTGATCTATGGATATGAAATATTGTGCAATATTCAAAAATTTCAAAAATTTTGTAAAAAGGCCTTAAAACATACTTTTTGAATTACTTTTTGATTTTTTAAGAGCTTTTAGTATCTCTAAAGTATTTCTACATGTATACGTTGTATTTAGGCAAGATATTTTA
>JAAAKM020003156.1:0-12743 GCA_010016025.2 Alatinidae sp. Z8VKAUB7J3 | reverse complement strand
TGAGTGAGTGAGTGAGTGAGTGAGTGAGTGAGTGAGTGAGTGAGTGAGTGAGTGAGTGAGTGAGTGAGTGCGTGAGTATGTGAGTGAGTGGATGATTGAGTGAATGAATGTGTGTGTGTGTATATACATGTGTGTGCCTCTGCGTATTAGTGTGGGTGAGTGAGTGAGTGGATGAGTTAGTGCATGCGTGTGTGACTGTCTAAGAGTGAATGAGTGAGTTAGTATCAGGGGTGTGTGAGTGAGTGAATGAGTGAGTAATTGAATGCCTGAGTGAGTGAATCAGCGTGTCAAAGACAAAGTGCGGAGGGAATGGTGCAAATTGGGTATATGTATTCCAGAAGTAAAACCCACTTTCAATGGAAAGGTCCGGGGAATGGCGAAAAACTGATAGTGTTCTGTGGATGGCACATCAGTCTTCCGAAAGTCATAACATTCGACCGTTGGCAGATGATCTTTTACAAATGTCGCAGTCCCGTTATAGGCGAGCGATTGTTCATTCAACTTCGAGTCTTTCACTACAGAAGGCCTAAATCAAACGTGTGATTAATCAATATCAACAGTGAAGTACAGCGAAGTTTTTGCGGTTATTGTACCACTAAATCTTGTGTTTCGGTTCTTCGTGCCAAATAGGTGTGGCTGCTAAATTAGGAAATAGAGAACATAGGAACCACTGTAATTGCTTTTGTACACTGACACTAGGATTAATTTCAGCCTCTGCTGGGAAACTGCGACAACTTTCCACAGCTTAGAATACCGGAAACGTAGTGTTATTGGAGAAATTCTTTATCTTATGCTATAAGGACATATGTTCTTGACTACTTCCTGGAACGCCTGATCTTATCTCTGAATAAATTTTACAGCGAGACTTAGTAAACCAGGGTATGCCTGGCCCTGACAATGTTAGAGCTGCTACTAGCGTGAAACTAGCTTGACTACGATTTCGTAGCGTCTTTCAACTACATGATTCCCTCTATGTTTCTGGCGTTTTCTACCGTTCCAAATAAACAAGCAGTTTTAGGTACAATATTCTTAAGACACAGCAACATAAAATTCTCACAAAATATTTATCATCTGGACCAGGAACAACTCTCCACGGTTACAAAACACTTCAGACGCCATCAAAATGAGGGTCAACAAGGCTGCTTTGAATATTGATTCAATTTAAACCTTAGACTATCTCTGCGGTTGTTCGTACCACCTACTGACGAACTCACTCGAAATAATCAATTTTACTATGAGTAATATTCCCGTGACCAGCGGCATGAGATTTGGTCTGAAGCTTCAACTTTGCCTCCAAAATATTTATAGGAACTGAAACCTTCAAAACTGCCTGCCAAAGTCGTTTAGTACATGCCCCTTCATTCAACACGAGATAAGTGAAGGCAAAACTTTAATTCCTTTTTCGAACTTCTCCTCAAACTACAATTTATGAGAGTGTGGATAAGTTCTGTATATTCTCAAACTTTTGCTCTCGATGTTAACATTATAGTTGTAATAGTAGCCGATAAAATGATCATATCAATGACTAATATTGTCAAAACCATGGTTATGGTGGCAGGTATAGTAGAATATCCATTGTTGATATCAACCCGAAGATACCTGGCCTCCCCCCAAAAGTATAATTTTGAGACAATATAATGACTATAGTTCTAGACGAGTTATCAAAATCTCTAACTGCATTTGTTTAAAGACTAGTTTTTGTCCATAGCACTTTGGATTTCTAAAAAGCCGGCTAACAATAAAATTGGAATTTAAAGCAACTGTTGAAATGTTCATCTAGGAACCATGTCTCAATTTTTACTTCCTCTTTATAACCATTCCGAATTTTCTGTACATGTACTTGGCAAAGCGTTCCTAGTCTTGTGTTTGCAGTTACTTGTTACGTACTCTCACAACGTATCGACAATTCATTCCTGCTTCAAGCTGTGCAGATACTTCATATTCAAGAGGCAAAACTGCAAAAGGCGTTCAATACAGTCAAGATTGCAATATTATCCTCCGGTTTCGAGGGTGTACCTGTAACAAATTTTACTTACTTTCATTACCTTTTCCGTTCTCCGTCAAAACAACATCAAATCTTCCGTCATCATCCTCTATAATACACTCTCACTTCTCACTTAAAACATCGCTAACATTCAATCCAGCCAGCCCGAAGGTAAACAGAAGACATACCCTCCAAACTTGAAGACTGCGGTTCATGCTTACGACTTCTGAAAGTTGAAAAGATCATTCCCAAAATCGGTCCCAGACTAGTGTCGCTTAACTGTGGTAGTTTTGAAAGCAACTACAAGGAGCAGCATTCAAGAGGGGACGCCTCGGCGTTAAATGCAACGTTATAAAACGGAGCTTTCTTTTATATATATTTTCGTTCGAAATCTTATTTTACTATGAAAAATATAACATTTTCAAACACCATATGAAGTGCTAACCAGTTTGGGATAGATAATTTCAATTGCAATGACACCAAAAATTTACATTTTAACTTGCAAAATTCTTATAAGAGCCGTCAACAATGGAAAGCTTGGCCGGCATGACGTAATATTGGTATGACGTTGGCTGTATATAAAACCAACACTGGCAATTACTTTTCCATTTTTCGGTTTCAAAATAAAATGAACCAAACAGATTCGTTGGTTACAATGTCTTTAAAATTAGTGCCATTTCGTTTTCAGGCTTCAAGTATGTAATAGATAACATGGGCATATGTTTGCTTCCTTGCTTAATTGCGCTCTACACTTTTGTTCCGGTCACTATTGCTAACTTTGCACGCCATCTGCAGAAGACACATAGCACGGCAAGGGCAAAGTAAAAAGGATGCATTTCTTTCACTTTTGAAGTGGATTCTGGACTGCCTGCATAACATTCTGACATGTAAAAACCCGTTGACGTTACTTACCTGAAAGTGTTATTAAATGCCTATGCAAAAACGCTGAGTGAATGCATGAAAGGTGTAGCTAAGGCGATACGTAACGGATTCATTTCCGCTAAACGCTTTTAGCAGATACTGGTCACAGCAAACAGGTCGGAATAAAATACTTTTTCCTTCCTTAGACGTTTGGCGTGACCAGTGTCTGTCAAAATTTTTTAGCAAAAACCATTCAGTTACTTTAAGCAATGTTTTTGTAACGTTTTGTACAACTAACACCGTTTAGAATATTTAATTGTTCTACTGTCTACGTTACTACAAAGATAATCCCATGGCAGTGCTCAATAAGAGATTGACTATTAACGTAAGTATTAGTAATACATTACGCTGAGAATCTTAACCCCTACATTAAACACAGAATGAGGTAATTCATCTCTTCCATCACACTCCAATTCTGATTATCACACCATAATAGTTAACTTACACACCTTGCTGATGAATGAGTACACCTCTTAAACAATTGGCATTCCACAAAAGCTCCTGCCTCTTCCCCTCAGCTCTATTTGCTGCATGTCTACCAATGATGCATTTGGATATTTTGCTTCACCTTATCAGTTGCCACAGGGAGTCACGAGGTCTGTAGTATGTTTGCAGATGCGGTAGCTTGATCATTTGTTTTGAGAAAATACAATAATTTGACCTTTTGACTAAAATTTTAAAAAGCAAATCCCGCTAATAACGTAGAGGTTACGAGATGAAAGAACCCAACTTGGAAGTGTTTATAAAGAGTGGAAAAAGTCTTGGTTCTTTCATAAGCAAAATACGGCCTACAGTGCTGTCTCCTTAGCTATTGCCACAAGTGATTATTGGATCTTTATGTCCGAATGGTCACTAGTCTTATTACTAGTTTATCTAGAGTTGCTGGGGTTTCTGTTTAGTTCTTGGGAAGGAGTAAACCATATGTAAATGTTGTTCTAGAGGAAGCAACTAGACGTTTAAAAGCATAAGGCGTAGTCTCTGTAAGTAATTGCAAAAGATGTTTGGAGCTGTGCCCAAGGTCTTGCCGAACGTCTCATCTTCACGACACGTGAATATGGGTGAAGAGATCTAAAGGTTTCTCTTAGGGTTAATGATGTATAACAACTGTTCAAAGCAAATGTAGACAGGTATCCGTCTAAGAAGTAAGTGCACTTTAATGGTGTTAACCATGACATCCCCATTTTCCTTTTCTCATAAATGAAGACTGGCTAAATTGTAGTAGTAAACGAAGCTTAGCATTTGTAGAGACGCTTTGATGTGTATCGTGGGGGAAAGATATCGGTAGTAAATTTCTGATCCGAATGGCAGTTGACACACGTGAGTACGGACCATCACACTTCCTCCTTTCCATAACGTAAGGACCAATGTATACTCAACCCCTTTACAGAAGAAACTTTTACTTTGCTTGTCTCACTGTGGGTACATTCCACACTCCATTAACATCTCACATCATAACCATTATAACCCCGGGGCCAGATCACAACACAGCCACCATGTGACTCCTTCATAGTAAGCTGAAGTATAAGATATATCACACTCTCTCGACCAAATCTAACATCCCTCTACGTGGCCACTGATAATGCCCCAGAAAAACCAAACAATTCTGGGTGAGTCGAGCGGTACATTAGCTGCCAACAAAGTAGTCTACAGGACAACAGTATGGCCAAGGAAATAAACAGTCTCCAAAACACGGGTGCTACATTATAACACCATGGTCTGACCTAGTCAATACGAAAACAGCAGTCAGGGTCACTGAAAATACAGTATATCCTTGTTTTGTCATGTGAATTTGTGGAAATGTCAATAAACAAACTCACATATTCAAAAGTACATCTCTGTTGTTTGTTATAAAGGCCTATGAATTTTATCTTGAACTTGAGTTTAAAAAACTGGCAGAAAAAGAAAAAATCCACTAGCGCAACCTGCCCTTGAATCAATTTAAGCAATTTAGTCTACGAGGCACAGAATTGAGGCGCTGTCCAAATAGCAAAGAGGTGCTGCAGTGATAAGAAGCTGATAAATGGTGCAGTTTGATATCAGTGGTTAACTGAAGGGGTGCCAAGTGGCCTATGAAAATACGACAGTTAAATTTTATGGCCTTTCCAACCAGACAGTGTACAGCATAACGAATAATATTACAGTAGGTGGTAGTTGTTTCAAACCATCACGTTCTGTCAACACCAGTACTGCTCATGGCACAATAATTCATTTGGATATAAATCACTTAAACATTTCCAAAGACAAACATTACGTGTCTATGCATCACGTTTATCTGAACTGCACTTCTCTGACCAACGGTTAATCAAACATAGACTGGCATATTATCATCTCAATAGACAACTACTTCAAGATTTAACCGTTTCAATATATGACCACCTCAACTGCAAACCACTTTAACCCCTAACCACTTCAACAGCTTAACACCTCAACACCTCTCTATTGCCAACATCTAATCACTCTTCCCTGCAATAAGAAATGACGGACAACCCAGGGCCAATAGCTAGTTTTGCCTACAAGGCATCCTGTATGACCAACATCCCTTCATTGCAAATACAAGCAAACTATCACTGTAATTACCTTGGATCGTACAAGGTAATGGTGAAGCAAAAAGAATGGGTATACATGGCAGTAAGACATCCAAAAATCCATAATACCTTTGCAAATCAATTGAATAACTATCATTCTAATGAAGAACATGCCATTATAATTAGTTGTTATTCATTAACAATGCACTGCCAGCATGGGCGACATTTAAAATATATAATTTTAAAATAGTCAGTGGTTAATGCCAGTAGAAGTATGACCACAACCAAGATTACAATGACAATCTGGTGTACCGAGTTCCATGATGAAAGTGATAACGGACAGAAATAACAGACAATGACCAATACATTTCACATGAACACACAGGAACATTTCATGGCATAGGTATCACTGTCAACCAAAAACATGGAGAGCAATAAGCTGCAAGCATAACTGATGGATGTTTCTGCGATGGACAACTACTGCTGTTAGACAACCAACTCCACTATAAGCGAAATACAACTACTTAATACGAACTGGTCCACATAACAAAAAGATAGCAAGTGGTACAGTACTTCAAAAGTGGCAACAACACATGACAACACAACAAGGTAATGCATTTCTTCTTCATTATGATGTCTTTCTCACAATTGCAAGGACAAAAGACATAGAAGGAGCTTGATTCTTCAGCAGATGAGGTCACAAAGAGTCACAAAAACAATATACCAATGCCGGTACATGACACTTTCTTAACGGAACACGAGGACAGCATGCCAAAGAAACACTATAGAGAAACATTAAAGAGACTGCATGCAGCACATCTTTCTTCAACGATACCGAGTGAAAATAACTGAGATGGAACACAATCAGACAAAGTAACTTCAAAGACATGACATTATGGAGTGTCAACAACATCTTACAGCACATGTATCAGCTGGTAGCTTTTCTTCACTAAAAACGGTTCATGGAAATACAGACATGGGAATACAAAAACTACATAGAGTTAGTGAAGTGGTGAAATGGCAGATCAATTAGGCCATTAGGGCAAGAGAAGTAACCTTTTTTATTCGATAGAGTGACCAAAGACACGGATGACCACGACAAATGTAAGCACCAATGCTTTGTTAGTGCACATTAGAATATTATTTCATTACATTACCATGCTGTAAAGGTTCTATCAATGAACCAACTGCAACTGCCAATGGCATTCATTAACTCACCTCACCACCACCTGAGGTTGGTAGTGCATAGTCTTTTGACGATATTCGGTTGCTTGTAATTGAGTGCCTTCCATTGGACTGTGTGGTCCTGGGAGGTGTAGGGTATGACAGGACTGTTGAAGGACCGGCCGGAATCTACCAACAAGGAAAAGCCACAGAATCGAGTGCATACTGCAGTGTACCTACTTGCATTTTTACCATAGTTGGATTAATAAAGCATCATATTTTACCAAGTTAGAATGGTTAGTGCTTCCTTTTAAATAAATACAAATGCTATTTATTAAGTTAGGTAATCCCAAGTGAACATTGTGGCACTAATATTTATTGCATCATATCATAAGAAAGTGATTTATACCCGTGACGTTTTTCTCCCACCGTAACACTGATTAGTATGCAGTTAGCAGTATTACTGAAAAACACTACTATGCAGAACGGCCTCATGCTATAGCAAGCACTAGAAAACATTGTCTAAAACATTGTCTGATTAGGGTATGTGTCTGTAACAGAGGTCAATTAGTCCTGTTTAACATTTCAGGGTTGCACTAGACATGGGATATCAAAGGGATGCAGTTGAGACACTGCTGAAATACCAAATCAGACTTGTACAACTAGCTTTGTATGACTTGAACAAACTTGGAACAAAAAATGAATGCCAAATAACAAATTACATCCTATACAATTCTATCTTGTCTTCTTCCGGGGTCAGTCAATTTTGGCACCTAAACTTGCTTACATGGTATGCATGGGTATTTGTGTGTATTCAGGTGATTTACAACCATTTTGTACAGCATTTCTGTACTAGACCATATAAAAATATTTTAACAATTCAATACATCATGAGTTAAACAAATAAACAAGAGTGAATGCATACATAATTTACAAAATCTGCAAGCTCTTGCAAATATTATTACAACCTGCACATCAGATTCATCCCATTGATCCATTTCTCTATTCAAATCCATGTTAATCACTGTCATCTTCATTACCATCATTATCATTATCACCATTATCATTCTTATCATCATCATCGTCATGATCATCATCATCATCATCATCGATAATCACCATGGTCATTGTTATTATTATCATCATCATTAACATCACTAACCACCATTGTTGTCATTGCAATAATAATCATCATCAAAAAAATCATCATGGTCATTGTTATTACTATCACCATCATTATCATTATCACCATTATCTTTACCGTTATTATCATCATCATCATCATCATCATCATCATCATCCTTCACCATCCTATTTCAATGCTTGCATGATATTGAAGCTAGATGATAGATCCACTAATACGGACACATCGTAAAAGTCCAAAAGTTGTAATGGATTAATACAATTCCCAAAAATTTCATTTTTAGGACGTTGTGAAACAGTCCTTTTAAACCAATGGTAAACATTAAGCCTCTAGTAGGAGTGTAATAGGGGCACAAAGCCACTTTCCTGAAATGCATAAACCTCAAAACTATTGCTAAAACTTGGTAGATGACAGTAATACTGTTCTTCTTATGTAATACAAATAAGATGCAGTCAAATAAGGAAACATCCTCCATGTAGGATAAACCCCTAAAACTAAAGCCAACAAAGACCTTTGTTTTATGCTTAAATATGTCTCTGTATATGTTTATGCAGGATGGCTGGGTCTAATTGAGAACATGTATGCATATGTAAAATGGCAAGCTACAGTGATCTCAAGATGTGACATTTTTGCTAAGAATATGGATGGTTTCACAAAAATTGGAATGAATATGTCTCTCTGAAAGTTAAATTTGGTGCCACAAAAACCTTTCCAAAAGTCAGTCACACTATATTGTCACTATGTTATACAATACTAAAAGTACACATGGTGACATAACACCATCTATACATTATTGCCTTAAAAGTGGTTCTGTTAAGTAACATACTTTCAGTTTGTCTTCATTAAACTCAATCAAAACAGTCCATTTTGATGACTAAGCACTCACATTACAAAGTGTTGCACTTAATAACACAATGAAGATGTATAATGTGCTCTACTTCGGAGAACTGTGTAATGCCATACAATACAAAAAACTATGGAATTGTTATGCAAAATAATTGCAAGAATTCAAACAGTTTCAATATAAAGAACCAATAAGGAAATTGTTGTTTGACAGTTAATGTGTGTGTATCTGCATCCATGTCCACATTTACCTCGACCCTTTACAGTTACTGTGGACTGCATACACTCAGGTGTCACTTGTTCTCCAAAAAAGCTTCTATGCAATTTCCTCCCATGATCATAAGCCTGCCTATGGCACTGGGCTGGGGTGATACACATTCAACAATTTCAACACACAACTTGTCACGTTTTTTAGAAAACAAAGCTATGCAAACAAGTCTTCTTAAGTATGGCCATCACCTTGTGCGAAATATAGTTAGTTCTTAATACTAAGGATTATCAAATATACAAATCTTCAAATGAGAGAGGACCTGATACAATCTTGAAGTTTCTTAACTCTCCCTAGAATTAGTAATGGTTCTCCACCATTCAATTGCAGTTAATCTTACCACTTCCACATATGGAACTGGTATCATGCCCTCTCTGCCACTACTGTCTTTTGCCAGCCACCATTCTGGTTCTTCTTTTTTAACTATGGTTAGAATATCTCCCTTTTTAAATGGCAGATCCTCTGGGTCCTACAGAAAGCATTGGAAATGGGTAATGCAGTCACAAAGAGTAAACCTCTGAACATATTTACACACATAAGTGATGATAAGACTTGAGTCAAGTGTGGCTTGCCACATATACAGTATGCAATAGATACCTTAGGAACATAAAAGTTCACTTCAGTTCAGTACAACTGATTTGGGGCACTTGTGAGAAAGTGCTGCAGTCACGTTATGACAGTGGGGTTAATTCTAACCTTTGACAATGGAAGTACAAAGTTGAGAAAACACACTACATAGACAATGGTCTTCAAAAACCAGATTGGTTAAGAGAGTGTGAAAATGACATAAAATATTGATCTATTAATGTATCTCTTCATGTGCCAAACCTGATGAATACTCAGCACTAATACATTTCAGTGGACACCAGATTCAAGCACCCAATTCTGACTTTGTATCAGTAGTAACAGTTTTTTGCCTGTACAAAATGAAACTACAACAACTACAACTTACAACATCATGTTGCAAAATAAAACTGTTGACCAGGACACATATTGCATAATAGTGTAGCAAAAAGAATTATCCTACAATATTATTAACTTCGTTATCATGACCTGTTCATCTTCCCTATTCTCCTTCAAAAGCATGGTCTATTATTATTTTTGTCTGGACATGACTTTAGCATGTTTACCAATGACACTATCAAATGAGCATCATTGGCCTCTTTTTGCTGGCATAAATCAACTACTCCCATATAGCACTTCACAGGAAACTGGAGGCAGTGGGCAACGGGAAGTGCTGAAATTACTAAGGTCTTTGAGATAATGGCTGTTTCATAGCAATTTAGATGATAGAAAACAAAGCATCAAGGGTACTATCAATGCAAACTGGCTGTTTTATTGCATAAGACATGTCAATCACTGTTGAGTTATCATTAAAACTATCTAACAATTGCAAAACCATTCACTTGGGTTTTGAAGAGAAAAATACATTTTGGAGTTTTGAAAATTATAGTGGCCTATTATTCAATTATAAAGAAAAGCAGCCCTTATAAGTTTAGAACAATCACCCTATCATAAATAGTAATAAAAAAATTATGTGCAGTAGTGTATTGAACATATCACATACCAGAATGCATTAATAAAATACAAATGTCACTCAAACATTTTTTACCATGGCAACCAGTTTCAAATGACATAATAAATTATCTATTCATGAAATCTGCACAATAATTCTGCAGAGATCTTCAATAAACAAGTATAATGATCCATTGTCAATAAAATCATGGTCTATTTCTAATAGCATGGTTTTAGTGGAAATGTTTCTGGCTTTGATGGGGCAAACATCCACAATGTTAAAATGGATCATCTTCAAGTCTGGAGAGTGAATGTATATACACAGTGATAATGCTTGAACATGTATGGAACACACAGGGAGGCTATCAACCATCTAACCCCGTGAAACGGAAAAACCAACATTAAATGGATAAGTAAGTAAGTAAGTAACTAAGTAAGTAAGTAATGCTTGAACAACATGATAAAAGGAAACTTCAATTTTTGAAAAAATACACTCTGAGATATGCTATGAATAATTTGGGTGGGTGCGACGTGTTCTGTTTTGGAAACTTACATTTCCTGGAAAGTTGTATTTAGCTCGAACTTTCAATTGCTCAGCACCTTCATCTGAACCCTTCCTTGGGCACTGTTAACATAAATTGAAAAGAAATTAGCTCTGTATTAAGTAAAAACATTTGGAAGAGAACTAAATACTGCACTACATACAACAAAGATAAGAAATAAAGTAAATTAAGTAGCAAATGACAGTTACACCTTGTTATCAACACTAAATGCCCCTGTGACAAACAGACTGCTGGAAGATTGTTCTGCCCTAATTAACACTTACTCTCATAAAACAGATGACTTGGAAAGTATACACTGCTTAGTTAATGTTCATTTCTCTTCATACTATCCTTTCCTCTGGTGTATCTGCTTGGAAAAAGAATGGTCTGTTCTACAAATATTGCAGGTTTGCAACATCTTGACATGCTGATTTTGGTATATGAACAAACATGGGCCTTATGCAGATCACAGTTACCGGAGACTTTGAAACATTGTACATAAGTTGTTTTCACAAAGTCAAACATGAAATGATGTGTATATTGTCTGGCTTCCCAAAACTAGTATACTTCCGCATATCTTACTAAAACTTTTCTTTTGTGCATGTAACATTATATCACTCTTTCTTGAACTAAAAATAAGTTCTTTCTCTAATTTTCTACACTATGTTTGCTACAACATATGCATACAAAATAGTAAAAAATTGAAAAATTTATGACTTGATAGTAAGTACACATGGGGCAAAATGGTATATGGAGAATAGTTCAAAACTAAGTAATTGATATTTACCAGAGAAAGAATTTGATGGAGGCACATTTCCATCAACTCACATTGTAAAAAAGGGACTTAATAATGAAAACTAATGGACACAATAATAATAATGATGAACATGATCATGATGATACAGCTTGCAACTATAGACTCAACTAAAATATAAAGTACTACTGTATTAACTAGTTATGTCAAATAATATAGTTGTATAAGATTCCATCCTGTGTCTCAAGAAGTATACATATTTTATGCAAAAACATACAGAGACATGGCAACTGAATGAACAGAGTTTTACATGTTTACCATCAATAGACCAGTGCAATATCAGGTAGCCATTTGCCGAGATGAAAAATATATCCCATATTTCCTTAGAACCTGTAACACTACATACTTGACTATTATTAGGTATCTTAATGTCTAAGTATTTGTGAAAGTTGTTTTTACTTTGAATACTATAAGCTGTTTTCTCTCATATCAGTTTTTCCACTTCATTTTTTTATTTCCAGTTACTGAGTTTCAATGATGTTATAATAAAGCCTTTCAAATAAAAATAGAGGCACTGTACTAAGCTATAAACTATATAAATATGTATGCACTATTCTATCTTACACTGTAAAATATGTACAATATTTGTTCTATAAACTGAGCCATACACATCAAAAAAGGCATCTATAACCAATATGTAAATAAATATAACAGATCAAATACGCCATATTGAACAATTTTAAGTGTTAGGTGAAGCAGCAAATTTGATTATTTAGTAAAGGAGATTCTATACATCTCATCCTCAAGCTTGGCTTGAATGTCCATCTGAGCAAAAGGTTTTGTTTAGATTTTCATTATTATGTAGAAGTATTATAGATCATCATTATGCAGTTCTGTGTAGTGCAACTAATGTGTGTACGAGCAAGCAAGACATATGTCAATGATAGAGCCAGATAGAAACAACTGCTGACCACTAGAGTGAACCCACATGAATGTGGGAGCAGCTAGAAGAAGAAGAAGAAGAAGAAGAAGAAGAAGAAGAAGAAGAAGAAGAAGAAGAAGAAGAAGAAGAAGAAGAAAAAG
>JAAAKM020003152.1:0-12744 GCA_010016025.2 Alatinidae sp. Z8VKAUB7J3 | reverse complement strand
ACATTATGAAAATAAACACACACACACACACACATATATATATATATATATATATATATATATAAAATTTATATACCATACCCGTTATTATTACTCTACATATCAACGTACCTTTTAAAATATACTTTATCTGCTATAGAAATGAATTTCAGAAAGTATAATTTAGATTGCGATAAAGTAAATCATAACTGGAACACTTGCAGTTGTTGCGAATTCTACATTTCCCATACCTCGTTACGTTTTTGCAATTACGATACATATAAGCAGTACCGTAAATAACCGATTAAGCGCCCAGGACTGAAATAAGCGTCTATGCTCAAATAAGCGCCCATTTTAAAAAAAATATTTCTCCAATATTTCGCCAAGGCTAAATCGGTCATTTACGGTATTTGAGGTTCGGAAAAAGATCCCCTTGGATATAAACATTAACTTGTCATAACGAAAAATGCAGTGGAGAGCTCAATTGGAAACTTTAGCATAGAGATGACTAACAAATAGTGTAGGGAATGATTATTGATTTCCACTTGCTACCCTGACACTTGAGATAGATTCCTAGAAAAAATTGTTCTTCTCCAAAACGATATCTTAACATCCTTTTTGATGATCGCATCTTCCCCTCTGTTATTTAACTTTCCTAGTGAAAAGATCTTTATCTCAAATTAAGAGGAGGCATACTAGACGTGAGGTCCTTTTTAGGGTAATATGAAAATATAGCGGAAGGCTTTTCATTACGTTATTAATCTCTCAGTCACTAATCTTTAACGCTTCAGTTTTCTTAATGTCGAATTTTCGCTTTCCTTTCAGATTGTGAATGAGGTCGAACTTCACAAGAGTCTCGCCAACAGATTTGTTGTACAATTTCATGGGTTTTTTGAGGATGATGATAATGTTTATATACTACTGGAATTATGCAGCAGAAAGGTTAGATATTGAACTAAATATTAGACTTGTTAATATATCTACATCACAATTATACAGTCATGGCACCTCCTAAGGATAAAAATGTTTTTGTATGTATAGCAACTCTGATTTTGAAAATTTACATTCATCTCATGCATAATTATCCTTATTACGGATACTTGGGCGATGAAGTCATTGCTTCTGAAGTCACTATTACCTTGAACAGTAGAGCTACATGGAAATGATACGGCGATTCTTTCCCCCTCCTCACAAACAGACCCTTATCCTTCCATACCAGGGCTAGGACGTATGCATCTGATGTGTCGTGTAGTGCTCTATGCCAGTTAATGGGTGGCCCTTACGAAAGACGAGTTTGCCTGCATTGCAGGGAATGACAGAGCCATAAAAAGATGGATTTATGGTATAGAACCTGGAAAGATAGTTGCTGCCTCATCTCTACAAGCCTCAAAACCCTTCCCTTAGACAAACTTTATGCATGCATACCTTATCGGTAATATTTAAGGACATATATTACGATTCTTTAAAATTGACGATGTTTGTATGTTTAACAGCCCATTTTGTTTTTGTTTTGTTTGTAGTCTTTGGTTCAGCTTCTCAAACAGCGCAGGACGCTGACCGAACCAGAGGTCAGGCATTTCATGCATCAAGCAATTCAAGGAGTCAATTATTTACATAGCCAGAGAGTCATTCATCGGGATATAAAACTTGGAAATTTATTTTTAAATCATGACATGGAAATCAGGATTGGAGATTTTGGACTTGCTGTCAGAGCGGACGACAATGGAAAGAAAGAAATGTGAGATTATGAACTGCTTTACTTAAATATATATTTTATTGATTAGTCTATATATTAGAGAAACTCACTGTGCCTGTTTATTCGGCTATCACAGTTTAAGGCAGGTTATGTGCTAAGCCATTGATAGGCATGACGGATTGATTGATTGATTGATTGGTTGTATGATATAGTTGATCGCTTTACTGATTAAGCAGTTCCTGGCTTGATAGTTGAATTAGAGAACTATATAATGAATTAGATTAATTGCTTTCTTAACTGATTAACCTATTAATTGGCTGATTAATTGGTTTATTTATTAATTGATTGATTAGTTAACTACGACGTTGATTTACTTATTTATTTATTTATTTATTTATTTATTGATTGATTAGCCATGTGATTGATTGTTTTCTTGATTAATCAATTTATCGAAGAAAAGATTTATAGATTTCAGGATAGGCATATTCAATATTTGATCGATCGATTGGTTGATTGATTAATTGATAAACCAATTGATGATTTCTCACAAACACTAAAGTGTCCAAAACGCTAAATTGTCGTTCTCATTTCATAAGATGATAGCTAATGTACAGTGTTTTCTTACTTTTTAACAATCAAAAATTACCACATTCTTCTCTTTTTTATCATATTCAGGTCCGTCTGTGGCACTCCTAACTATATTGCTCCTGAAGTGTTGGGCAAAGGAGGGCACGGACACGAAGTGGATATCTGGGCTCTAGGATGTGTGATGTAAGCTTCCTCGTATCTTGACTATGTTGTTGTCTGATACATTCATAGCGTGTTTTTCACTTTGAAATGAATAAATAGAAAAGCAAGTTGATATCTTTCAACTCCACATAATTCAATTGGTAGGTTATTTCCTTTCAGCCAACTATTTCAAGTTTTTTTATAAAGTGGTATACAATTAACCTCTACTTGTCATTGGGAAACAATGAAATCTCATGTCCGTTAAAGGAGTAAAATTTAGGAAGCATGATAAACAGGCCATACACATAACAAAGTAGACAGGGACTTATTGTGCCATTATGAATATTTCCTTTCGATAGCAAAGGAGAAATGCTTATCAATCGTAGATCATTACCAGTGCCAGTTTTTGAGGGTGTGGCGGCACAGGACACCGCATCTAAGATGGAAATTTTGGGGCCGCGCACAGCTCAGTGAAGCCCAAAAAATTTGACCTATTTTTACAAGGACTAAAAATAGGGCCCTCAAGTCACGTTATAGCACAGGACCCCCCTCTTGCCAAAAACCTGCACTGGTCATTACGTACTGATATGATAGTAAAAATGAATAAGATCAATCACATTTGTAAACCATTTGGCTTGTAGATACTAAGTCGGCCCTAATGTTGTAATAAATAGATATCACCTGGTTGCCGAAATCCAACCTCATTACTCCAAAAAGTACCTAAGAATACTATATTGTTGGTAATAAAATTAAGCTTTGAAGATAAAAAGTTTAGTATTTTAGTTTTGAAAAATGAGTTAATGATTATTCCACTCACTGTACAGGAGAAAATTCGTCTGCCTTGTGCTCCCTATTATTGCTTTACATCCAATGCATAGATTGTAGCATTTTTACTACTTATTAGTATTATTATTATTATTACTTAGTTTCATTTCTACGTTTGTCTATAAATTTTCCTTATTTCTTATTTACATTTACCAAGGTACACCCTCCTGGTTGGTCGACCCCCTTTCGAAACGAATTGTCTCAAAGACACGTACATGAGAATACGAAATAATGAATACGCTATTCCTTCTCGAGTTTCCCGTTCTTCGGCAAAACTAATCCAGAGACTTCTGAGCGACAAACCGGAAGATAGGCCAACACTATCTACAATTTTACAAGACGACTTTTTCACTCGTGGATTTTTTCCTCGAAGTTTACCACCAATGTGCTTCGTTGCACCTCCTAAATTTGCAACTTTAGTAAACTTGAACAGTAAATCTTATAAAAAATCGTCAAAAAATAGCTTTGTCAGCAAGAAAGCAGCTCAGGGAAGTGGGGCCGAGGAGACAATGAAACACATCAAAGCAGCTCTGTCACATATGAACTTCGCAGGAAACCAGCGACGGGGTGCCAACATGCGAGTTCGAAAGACAAGAACGAATTGCGAAAATCCGGAGAGTGGCGTCGAAAGCGAAGATTCTAATGGACGAGATGCTGACAGTTCCAGAACTTTTGGTAAGTAATTAAAGATCTCGATGATATTTAATTTTAACCACAGCTTTCACTACGATTAGAAAGTTTAAAGATTAAGAGTACATAGTTTGTGAACTGGTAACACTATCGATGAAGATTTACAAAATTTGTACAATACATTTGCGAATAAATTTCGATTTGAGGTCAGCAAATTTAGTGTCATTTCAGCTTGAAATTTTCCTAGATATAGATCTACTACTTTCCACATAATTTATGC
Source organism: Alatinidae sp. Z8VKAUB7J3 (assembly GCA_010016025.2). Classification (NCBI taxonomy): domain Eukaryota; kingdom Metazoa; phylum Cnidaria; class Cubozoa; order Carybdeida; family Alatinidae; species Alatinidae sp. Z8VKAUB7J3. The sequence continues at coordinate 8,605 of JAAAKM020003152.1, read as the reverse complement.
ACAGACGATTTGTAGGAATACCTTGTACCAATATGCTTTCACACAATGGATCATCCTCATTATCAATGGTCTTTGAGCTGTCTGCTCCATTTTTACTTGACAGTAACTTGACAATACACTTGAAATTGCAGAGAAGGGAAAAGTTTGCAGTATTGCTTCCAGACAACATTTATCCTGTTTCCTTACGTATTGATCGTAAAAGTGATAACTTTTCCTCGCTAACCTTCCATGAAATCAAACAAAGTAATCAAATTGTATATGCGTTACTGACTTGAAGACGAAGATAAACCAGTTTCAGAGTAGAGTAATTACATATGTGCAAAATGAAAGATGATTCATAGACCTTTCTCATTTTATCATTCTTTCAGACGAAGACAGTTCTCAGGGATTCTGCAGCCCTCAACCTCTATACATGCGACTTTCCGCTTGCTTAGAATCATTGGCTGATCACGATTCATCGGGAAGATCAGATCCCATCAGTGCTGGTACATCTGATTCGGAAGAAGAACATTCTCCAATGTCATTAGATCTCGCCTTTCAACAAGGGAAGAGACTATGGATTACAAAATGGGTCGATTATAGTAACAAGTACGGCTTCGGGGCACAACTTTCGAATGGATGCCTAGTGATCAGGTTTAATGATGGAACAACGCTAGCTTTAGCTGGAAATAAGAAGTAAGTATATCATGCAACGTAACTCCCTACAGATTTTTCTTTGAAAAATTTGTAGTAAATAAGATCATTCTAATAGCAAAAGGTTTGAATTTTTAAAGTTGTTTTAACTAATATTTGCAATATTAGGTATGTTTTGGACCAGTGAAATTGTTTCGGATATATAATAGTTGTAAAAATTCTACGGTTTATAATAGAACAGAAATGACAATGAATTCAACACAATTTTTGCTTAACAAAAAAAGTACACAAAAACGACCCAAATTTTTTGTATTTAGTGCAGATCGGTGAGCGGGACTTCGTTTCCCCTGCACTCGGAAAATGTGGCATACGAAGACAGTTTTAACAATCTATAGTTTCTTTATTATGTTACGGCCGTAACATCTAGGTGTGTAGGGGTAATGTTGCTCAATAGTACCTTTTCTATTCTAGGGATACCCAGCTATTCGTTGATTTTTAATACTGTTGCTTGCAATTTTCCTCTTCGCCTTTGAATTGGCAAGGGTAAACCCCTACATTGTATGATGATAAAATCCTGATTTGTACAAAGGAAACACATTTTAAAGTTAAGTTCACCCATGAGATTGGGTGATCATTGCCATACCCCATATTAGTTTTTTTTTTATTAAGAAACGCCTTATTGTAGTCAACAGACTGAAACAATTTTGTTGCTCAATCCCAATGTTATCAATGAAAAGAAACCAGTTTTGGATCCATTTCATACTTTATTTCAACATGCTCCTAAAAATATATGTCTTTGCAAGCTGTATGGCTGAATTTATAGCTCATTATTCTAATGAGATAATCATACTCAGATATATCTCAACACTTTATCAAATTTGCGGTTGAGATAGCTGTGCGACATATAAGGAAATAAAGTGTAGGTTTTTCTTTGTTTACTAACTTGAAGTAACGTCGACCTGGCTTGAAAGCTTTATGCCCTGCTTTATGCATAGAGATTTCCTATTCTCTAAATCAGTTTCTGAGCAGGAAATTCTTGTTTCCTGACCTTCGGGTGTCACTATAAAGAGTTGCACCTTATTGCATTGCTTCTAGCATTTTTTACCTCTTTCCATTGCTTCTGAATCTAGTCAGAAACACTCAACGATGGGTGCAATACTGTTGTGCACAGTGTACTACCTCCTGCTGCATAATATTTCTTGTCCATTCGTTATCTTTCCTGTTTCTTACCAATTATAAATAATGCTAACTAATACTACTTGTAATACACTTTATTCTTCTTATGAGTTTTTAATTTTGTTTTTGTCTCTCATTTGCTACTTATTCGAGGTGTCCTTCTTGTTAATACAACTCGGACTTCTTCTGTTACAAACTTTCAAATTTCATCTCAGTGAAGACTTTGCAAGTGGTTGTAGTCTGTGAATGTGTATACATGTGCTAACATCAGTCCTTTTGTGTTTCATGTTGTGATGACATTGTTGACGCATAAAGTATTTGTTATTGTTGTTTGCAATAGAATTGTGCCTAACGATGAACATTTCCGTTACTTTTGTACACAGAACCATCTTTGTTGCACAACCGGTACGAACGAGACTCAAGACATTTCTTACTCTCCTATCAAAGCCAGATCAAAAAAAATTGTGAAAAGAACTTATCAACTGTATCACGTATCATATTGAGTTCAGAAGAAGGGATTTGAAATAATAAATTTGACAAGTTAATATAAGAACAAAAGGTGTTAAAATCGGGGTTGCCAGAGCTAAGTTGGTAGTGTGACACGCTCTGAACGCGTGCGTTATGAATTTCAATCCCAGCGATGATATATTCAAGTTCCTTTAGTAGCTTTATAAACTTACGTATCCCGTCCAACGTCTTGGACGGCTGTTCTACGTCAGGACTTGATTTAACACAGACCGATATTACTAGATGTTAGATGTAACTCAAATCCTTATATAAACACCCTATGAAAATGTGAACAGACTCCTAAAAACGTTGTTATACACTCTAAGTCACTTACTAGAAAGCCCCTTTTTGAAGGGGGGGGGCACTCCCCCTTCTGCAACACATAAAGATACCAGAATGTTAAATACATATAAGATCTTTGGCGGTCAGCTTAATAAACCCTCTCGTCAGCATCCCACTCTTGCTTATAAATCAGAGACAGGACATTAACCAAAGGCACGAAGGTTAATAGTAGCCCTCCTGTTGCACACAAATGACTCTCGAAGTTAACAGCTCAGCAATCGTACTGACTGTGCCAAAGTTGTAGACGCTTTTAATTGGAGTGCCCATTGCCAGGGCCGGCAAGGAATTGAACCATGCATAAAAGTATTGATTGACCTAGAATACGCCCGTAATTTACTGCAAATTACTATAAACCCATTTTAGAATATACTAATCTGCAGCTAAGTACAGTTTCGATGATTGTCGTCTGCGACAAGCCATAGATTTCACTTCCTTACAGGACCTTTTTTGATCAAGTACGTTGTTACGTCACCGTGAATGTGAGTACGTTTACAGTATTTGTTATTTGTTGTCGTTATTGTTGTTGTTGTTGTTATTAATGTTGTTATTGTTGTTATTGTTGCTGTGGCTGTGGCTGTCGTTAACACTGCCGTCAAGTTGTCAGTATATAACTTGATATTAGCTTATTGTTTTCATTGATGTTTCGGTAATGTGTGCTTCTCCTTTTGTACTAAACTTTGCTTTTTCTGCTCCTCTGTCCTATGTATGCAACTGCACCTAGTCCAACAGAGATTCCTATCAAGATGATGCTCCTCGAATCCTCATCGCACCTTCATAGCGCTTCTCTGAATCCCTATGCATAGATATGAAGACGTTTGCAAGCGGGCCTTCGATTCCAGCGCATCATTTTAACTTTAGTCCAGAACAAGATCCAGAAATGTCCTCATCTATCCACAGTATCGATTCCTTTAGATAACCAAATCTTCTCAACACTTTTGCAAGACTACTGCATATAAATAAGAGACTGCAAAAGTGGAATATCTCTCCTTCGTTATTTCTTTACCGGGAAAGTCGGTTTCCGGCTAGAGACGGTCTTTCTATGGGAAACAGCTTTGGTTCTCCAAATACAAGCCTGGTAACAAGCTCTATCTATCCAGTGAACCAGATACAGATTTCCTCTCGATTTCTACGAGTGTTACTCCGGTATCCATCGTATCCCTTTCCTTCCTCAACTCCTGATGAGGCATTCCTTAAACTCCACATCGGCAGCTTCTCCTGTGTCACATAGGCATTCAGTAGATTGCAAGCACGCACCAGGTAAAACGTCGACGCACTTTAGAGACTTCCTGTTTCGCTCTTTGAAACATAAGGTACGTATCTGTGGTCGTGTTACAACATTGGCGCATGTCCATGGGAATCTCAACACAAAAAAGGAAAGTTCTCTCGGTTCGGAAGACAATCTTTCTGGCACGTGTCGTTGTTTGTAGGTACATTTGCTACTTTAGGGTTTTGCTTATCCTTTTACCATTTTCTAACTATTTTAATATTGAGTGTTTTGCAACCCAGTACTTGCAATTGATTAATGTAAAGTTTGTGTTTTTGTCAATAGAAGAAAGTGCTAATGAGTTACTGCGTAATTGGATTATTTACATCCCATACGGACTGTTTCAGACAGTTTATTCGCCATAACCACTTAGTATTAACATAACTTATGTAAATAGTAAAGATACAACATCGGCTGACACCACTAACGTTACCACCATAACAACTGCTGCGATCATAACAACCACTACAACCACTATTTCTACTGTTAATAACGCAAACTTTATCTACACCTATCACAACCTCTTCATTACCTCCTCTGTTTTTACTGCTACATCTTAAAAGGAGTGCGAGCATTATAAAATTACTACCACCACATACCACTTGCGTGTTTTCGTACGTACCATTAGCATCTTCAGACGATTATGAGCTACAACACTCTATAGGCAAAAAATTTTATATACACGCTGCATTGGAAAAAGAATAAAAGCAAATTACGTAATTCTACAAACAGTATGAACTTTTTGTTTACATGTACCTTTATTCAAATAATGTAGCATGTTTTCATAAAGTTTCTCCTTCAGCTACCAGTAACATCACTACTACTACTACTATTACGACTACTACTATCACTTCTACTACTACTACTTCTACTACTATTTCTACCTCTTCTACTACTACTGCTTCTACTACTACTACTACTACTACTACTACTACTACTACCACTACTACTACTACTACTACTACTACTACGACAACTACTGTCACTTCTACTACTACTACTACTACTACTACTACTACTACTACTTCTACTACTACTACTACTATCACTTCTACTAATACTACTACTACTACTACTTCTAACACTACTACTACTACTACTACTTCTACTACTACTACTACTACTACTACTTCTACTACTATTACTACTACTACTACTACTACCACTTCTACTACTACTTCTACTACTACTTCTACCTCTTCTACTACTACTACTACTACTACTACTACTACTTCTACTACTACTAACACCAATACTTTTACTAATAATACTGTTGCTACGGCTACTACTGCTACTTTATCAACGCCCACAACAACTAATACCTTACTTATTACTGTTGGCAAAAGTACATCATATATATGAGTCACAACAAAATTCTAGAAAGAGTCAAAACAAAACTCTTCCGCTAATCCTTCACATACTGAATGTAATAATCAATAATGAGATCATCATTTCTACTCCTACAACTACAACCACCATTACTAACGCATTAACTACTACTCCTACTACCATCACTAATACTAGCTCTATTACTATTGCTTTTACTTTTGTTTCTAAAATACTACTAAAATTACTGTTCTTACTATAGCCGACACCATATTTCCATTAACTCCTCGTGCCATAACTACACGTGATCATCAAATGGCAGTGCTGTAGGAAGGGTAATAGTTGCTGTTTCGTCTCCATTATGAATAACCGCTCTCCTCTTTGTCACTCTCAGTAACAGTTAGCGCTCTTTTCCATGCGACATCTAGAAAAGTCTTGAAACCATCGCAAAAAACGGATATCATCCCCTTTAACTGTATTCCTTTTTCCCTATTTCATTGACTATAGAATCTTGCCTCAAATACAACAACTGACAAATGCTACACATTTACAAGACCATCAGGCGAGATATTTTGGTAGAACTTTCTTTAATGGAACCATTTCCTCTATAATTTTATGACGATCATGTAATTGATTAATACAACATCATATCTTGACTATTAACTAGTTTTATGTTCTATCTGAACACATTATGGTTTATTCTGGGAGAGAGAAGAGTAGAAATGTACAAATATTTGCCTAAATCTTAGACTGACAATAACTGACGATACAAGACATGATTTATGCTTCTTATTCTGATTGAATATTAACTCTTTCAATTTTTTTTCAACAGGAGATTGCAATATTTCGATGAAGATCGAAATTTGTTTCGGTTTAGCATCAACAACATTCCCGACGACTTGGCCAGGAAGGTCACCCTTCTAAACTATTTTGGAAACTATATGGACAAACACTTACTAAAGGTAATCATTTTGATTACGCTTCTTCCACAACTATTTTATTGAAGATATGCATGCATAACGTCGTTCATTGCCTCTTTGGCGTGGCGAAAAACATATTTATCAGAAGGATAGCATACTAAACTTTTCCGTAAATGATAGTGTCTTCGGGTTTAGAACCAACAATAACTTGTGCCTCTTCAATCACACGAGGTTCGGTAAGCATCAGATTTTGTAATGCAACTGCCATGCACATGAGATAAGGTTTCATAGAGTAATCTACTGGATTCTGAAGGAAGCCTCGAGGCAAGCCCATCTTTCAAGAAGGATTGCCTGTCATAGACAAACCTAAAAATCTGAGAATAGCTGATTGTACTCTTGGCCTTGGCTAAAAGTGCGAGAAGCAACGCAGTATACTGGATAGCGACCCATAGGAAGTAAGATCTCAATCTTTGAAATGTGATAGGGGGGTTATGGTCTTGCAGCTTATTTACAAGAGTGATCCTGCTTTAAATGTGTAACGTTTCAGAATTAAACCACTATGTGACACTAAACTAACCACACATGATCAAAACAGACCTTAACTTGCACTGTTTAAAGATCAGGAATTACTGCATTGCTGCCGACTGTGTTGCATACCATTCATCAGAATTATAACACAGGACTCATAGGCCTTGTCTAGGCTTACGTTATCAGCAGTTAGTGACCTAGATTTCACGTGATCGAATTAATAGTTTATTCGTATAGCCACCCATAATACCTACCCTCCTCTATTTTCAAACAATTGTTGTAGACCCCAGTGTACAAATAGTCCCAAGTAAACCATAATTAACTTATCGATGACGTCATAAAGAATGAGATAAATTGGTAATGTCAAAGGTTGTCCCAGAGTGACCTGTACCTGACATAGCTTATCTTATTTTAGGATGTAGTAACACGAATAAAACATGGCCTACTGATTCACAGTTTCAATCCTTGTACGAAAAGTATCATATCGCCAATTCTAAAATCACACAAAAACACTAGTTTTCGATCCAGCTAAGTGTTTAAGATGCTGGTATTTAGACACCCATGACGACTAAAATCAGCACTTTTAAGTGGTACGATCAATGGAACTAAGGTACAAGACTACAGAAGTTTTAAGATTTGGAACTATCGTGACATAGTGGCTATGATGTTGGACTCTTACCTAGTGGTTGTGGGTTCGAATCCTGGTGGAATACTACGGTAATGTGGCCACTTACCACTTATAAGGCATTTTACTTCTTATGTTACCTGGCCTCTCTATACCTTACAAGATTAGTCCGGTTTCAAATACTAAAAAAAAGAAATGATCTTCAAAGAAAAAGAGCTTGGAAGAACATTGAACACACTATATCATGCTCTTTTCCTTTTCGCATTTTTAAATAATTTATTTACACTTTTCTCACAGGGAGGCGACATTGAAGATTCCCCTAACTGCAACGATCAGACAGAAATACCAATCATTGATACGTGGTTTAGGACCGAGAAGGCAATGGTCATGTATCTCACAGATGGAACATTACAGGTACGTTGATCTACAAGGTGTCTACTACTCCATGACAAGAATTTATGCTGTATCAAAACGCCCACTATCATTCTCCTCTATGCTGCTACGTCAGATATAATTTTAAATTAAGTGCAATTATCCTCACTGCTAAAAATGTCAAACCAAATATCATAATAACCTTTCTCAAATAATTCACAAAATGAATAAAATTTCTAGTAACAGCAAGCGAAAACTAAATTTTAAAAGGGGGTTCAGCCTCCCAATATTTTCAAATTTTTAGTAAGCGGGCTCAGCCCCCCTGAGCCCCCCTTCACGAGTGCCCTAGGTAACTTCTGGAGTCACAACTGAGCTCTTTAGATATAATTTGAAAAGGTTACAGAGAGGTTTGGTTTATGACTTAAAAACATGCTTGATGAGAGGAGATACAAAGGATGCAAATTCACAATATAGTATAATATAGCAAAATAGGAAAGAACGAACCATAACAATTTAATAGTAAAAGAGGGATAGTATGTTTACAATTTACCTGATTTGAACCAACAAGGAAGAAACCCATTTTATGCCCTCCTCTTACAGCCTCTGTGTTCATTAAGAAACAAAATGCAGTTCATTATTACTATGTTAGACATTCTATTCCTATTAACTAATAAGCAACTTAGCAACGTCTTTAGTTCTGCCAGATTTCTCAGAACGCTGCAGGCACCGAAATTTTTTATTTTACAATTCATTTCAATTATATTTCGTTGCTGTTGGGCTTTTTTGTCTATTCGAGCCCTCTGCTACTAACACCTAACCTAAATAGTTATTTCGTTCGTTCGTTCATGTTCCATAGCCAAGCGGCCGTAGGTGCACTTTGACTGGATCTATCAGATTCTTCCATCTTTGTCG
>JAAAKM020003151.1:0-12744 GCA_010016025.2 Alatinidae sp. Z8VKAUB7J3 | reverse complement strand
ACGAAAAGAGAAGCTGACTGAATGGCCGATGGACGTTTTTGGCTGTGATACTCAAAGGTCCCGAATAGACGGGGTTCAGATAAGCGTGGATGATGAAAGATTGGACCAAAATAGCACGTCAAAAGCAAAGATTTACCATATAAAGTTTCAAAGTTTCGCCCAAACTTTTGACAAATATTATATGCGGGGAGACTTCTATAAGGGACTCAAGAATACGTAATCTAGGGGCATTATTAATCTCCCGATTGTACCATATTTGGACAAGATTTAATTCATACCAGGGTCAAATTCAAATTGTTTCCTAAAAAAATGCGCCTACCTTGAAACTAAGTGGTAACACTACAACACTGACTGATTATGGTAAACAGGCCCAGGAGAGTCTGTCTTATGGAAGCTTTTACACAGCAGGAACATTCTCTGAGTAACATAAACCAGAGTTGTTTTGCTTGTTTGTCTACACCATGCTTCAAGTATCAACCGATATAACAGCATTATATTTTATCGGGTTGTGATACTGAAAAGTTCACACTTTGCTGTAAACCGTACTTTGCCTGTGAAAATTCATGCCGCCTTTATCTAGAGACTAAATTTATCATGAAGACGTAATTCCTTGACCGACCGGCCGGCACATTAACTGAAAAACATAGAGGTAACTCTTCCGCCCTTTCAACTTTCTGTCATTAATATCTTGAGATAGTCTCACACTTTCTAAAACAAGCCCAAGAAAGCGATGCGTACTTGATAGTACTGTACTTTGTTTTTAAATCTGTTAACCATTTAAAGAAAGGCAGGGTTATACCATAGTTTGGAGATATAGCGCATGTGCGGCTGAAGTCACAGGAAGGGTCATGCTTAGAGATGGTGGAAGTGTGGCGAGCAGGCAACACTTACATTCGAAGTAGAAAGAACAGATTGTAGAGCGACTGTGTTGCGAGAAGGCGGTAAAAGTATACTGTCAACGTATTTTACTATTTGATAGGCAGTGTTCTTTCAACCAAATGTCAGTAATTGCTGGTCTATATCGTTGGACAATTGATTCCAAACAACTATGCAACTTATTTCTTTTCGAATGTCTACAGTTAAAATAAGTGCAAAACATAACAATTTCAGAAGTATGACCAATCGATTAGCTGAAATGTTTATTACTGTAAAAGTTTCTATCTTAGGGAAAATATAGAACAATCCCCTTCCTACGTTTTCCGTGGGATTTTCATGGTAGTTTTTTTCTATTTTTTTCTTATTCTGCTTTCCCTCTATTGTTGCCGTTCTTCAAATCCACTGTTATGTCAATCTTTATGATCGTTGTTATTCTAGATATTGTGTAGGAGCTGCAAACTAATTACATTCATTGTAGGAGCTGCTACCAATGCATTGCAAATTTGCTATCAATTTCATCTCTTTGTTTTGTTTATGTGTATTATGCTAAGCAAGTTTTATCTTTTGTATGGTTTTAGTGCTATAAAAGAGAAAATATTGTCAAAGTAAGTAGATATGTGAATCCAAAAACAATTTTAAAATAGTTGTGGTATTCAAATGAATGAAATAATTTTAATCTAATATGAATATATAATTATATAATGAAATATGATAACCTTATTCAGAAAATGACTGGGGAGAGAGTAGCTGATAGCCACCATTTCTTGGTTTGTTTTCTATTTAAATTTGGTTCAATAATGACTTTTGTCATTCCTTGAAAGATAGTTTTTGAAGAAGGTTTTTGACTGTAAACTTTCAGAAGGAGATGCCACAACTATTTTCCCGGACTCTAGAAACACGATAATGGATAGTAATGGACACGTTTAAAGAAAGCACTGTAAGGCAAAACAAGAGATCAAAAAGTCTTAAACACAGAATGACGTTTAGATGATAATTGCAAATCTACAAGACATTCTAAGATGTCGCCCTTTCGCTACAAAGTGTTCGAGGTAATCGTTATGTTTCGTTATAATAACTTAAACTAGATAGTTTCCCTTCTAAGGTCAAGTCACATAAAGCAGCCTGCATAACTTTGTAACGAATTGTAATGTTTTGGGGCTAACTTCGGACGAATTTACGACGGCAATTATAAATGGACACTTCCTCTTGAAGATGAATTACTTTTTTGTTGCTCGAAGGACCAGACACGAACCACTTCCTAACGATGAAAGCATCCAATCTTTTCATTCTTAAGGTACCTTAAGACCCATTTGATGTTAGACCAATGAATCATTAAAAGCTGTCGAAGTCACTAAGGAAATCAGGGATCTAGTCAGCAGCTTTCACAGTTCAGCTTGTAGAGTAAATAGTCACAATAACCTGTATCCCCAAGTTGTATCCTAGTAGAAATATTAGGACACCTCTTAAACAATTTGTAAATACAATAAAAATTCGATTAGAGCACTGTGCGCGTTAAAATGTTCTAACATATTATCGGAAATGTAGATAAGGGTTAACATTTTAGGGCAGCCCAATTCCAAGATTTGTTGTGATCCCCCGATAAGTCAATTATACAAATACGTTTGCCTTGTCGTTTACTGTAGTACGTCTCACAAACCAATATGTAGGTGTAAAGGTCGGTGCTACTTATCAACTGGAGTGGAAACGCACGAAAGCTAATATGTTCAGCAAACTATTTATTGAGCGATATAAAATTATGTATTTCTTAAGTTACAAGTTTTGCTATTGCCATCTTTAGGCCTATATAATGAAGCTTTTCATCAAAGATCTGCGACGAGAAGTTCAATGCAACCTGCACGAAATAAAATTGACCATAGCTGTGTAAAAAGTGTCAAAGGGAGCAACACAATCCTCAAAGCAGGTGATAACAAAATCAGTGCAAAAATAATCCAAATTATTTTAAAAAGTAAGTAAAGGCCAATTTGGTTTGCCAATAATGGTGGATGGAGACGAGGTTGTACGAAACCAGAGACTAAACTAGTTTAATAGTATAATTATCCACCAACTCTTGAAGGGTAGTAGTTAAATATGATTTTAAATGATATAAAACTGGTACAAAATGTTACTTTGATTGCTTATTTTGTTATCTGAAAAGGTTTTCTTTAGGATCTCTCCGTAGCGCCAAAGTAGACCTCTAACCTCGGTTCCTCTTAGTTGTTCGTATAAAGGTACTCATAAATAACCTAGTAAATTATGACTCACAAACCCAAACTCTAATATACATGGGTCAACTTCAAGGTGGAACACGACCTGATTCTATACTCCTGTGTAAATAACCAGCTGTTTAAATCAGAACAGACCGCGATGGCTTGCAATCATTACGGATGCTTTAATCAGTGATAAAGATTGACCAAGATAAAATTCATTCAGTACCGAAACAGTCGCAAAAAGATCCAACAGTGTACACGCCAAACCACTCGCACGAGGTAAAACTCAAAAAGTAAACCACATCAGGTACTCAAACCCCTTAAGACGGATTATTTTGAACTAATTTTATTTTACAGAACGTTATGATCCTTTATTTTTAGCAGAGTGCAATCCTTTTGGTAAGACAGAACAACTTTTTGCTGAAGAAAATTGTTCTGGATCTCAGGGTCTACATACCGGACCATATTCAGATAAATTTCTTTAACATTTCTCTATACAGTGGTATGTGCGTGAGCGATTCCATTGTTTATTTTAAAGTAACATAAAAAAGAAAACAATACTGAATAAATAATTCTAATCAAATATGTACTCTGTTTTCTTCACAAGCCTATCCGATGCCAATAGAAAAAATTAATAAAGCATCGATAATGCAATACGTTGAAATCGCCAAGATGAAACAAACTTTGCTAAAGCACATTTTACCTTGTATTAAAACTGCTCAAGTTTGAATAAGAAGTAAAACTTGTTACAGGATGTTATATATAAATTTGTAATCATTTATAATAAGGTGTAAGAACTTGTCACTCAATAATTTCTTTATCAATTTGTGAGATGTTAGGTATATAGAAAAGATAAAGTCACAAGCATTCGAACTAGCCGCCATTGTCTGATGTTCTGGAAACGGCTCCCTAGCTGACTTTTACAGCTACAGCCTTAATTAATTTGCAATCAAGTACTACCACCATTTTATCTTGAGAGGTTATAACTTAGCTTATGATTTCTTGAAGAGTGATTCTCCACTTCTTTACAAGTTGAAAGTTTGCTTAAGTATTAGTAGAGTAAAACAACAAAGGCTATCTTGGCTATTGTATACAAGAATTAAAGGACCAGTGGCCAGGAGTTTGCTAGTGTGTTAAAGGTAATTTATTATAGGAGTACAGATACAGATGTAGGGGTTCCACAATATTTCTTTTGACACGATTTAGGAAACGTACTACCGTCTACCACTTCTCTCTATCTTTAGCCATCTTAAACAGCGCTACCTGGCGCTACTTTCTACTTCTTTGTCCGAGCTATTCATTTAAACTAGACATCCAGGATATTTTTCTCTTTCATCTACTTCTCTCACATTCAATCCTTCTAGTCATTCCTACGTTCACAAGCCCTTTCCCTAGTATAGCATGCCCTATAAAATCATCTGTCTCGTCCTTATCTCCAAGAGCAATTTTCGTATTTGAGGGAACGTGAGCATTGCAACAACAGGTATCTTCCTTCAAGGGCACGAAACCCTACTTGGCAGACAGTATGTATCAATACCGTCATCAGATATTGAGCCAGATGCAAAACAAAGCTCTTTTTATGAGTATCCCAACATGTCATTATCATGTTGTTTCCAAAGACTTGACTCATTCTTTGGTCACTTCATATCTACGTTTTACTTCTATCAGTGTAAAATGTTTTCAAAAATTTTTAAGGAGTCATTCCATTTTTTTTCGAAACGGATGCATATTTTGCAAGTATGTTTGTTATAAATGTTTGTCTAAACATTTGTATGCTTTTCCTTGAATCCTATAAAAGCTTCCTGCCTACGCCACCCACTGTTTGACATTCTATTACTAATGAGTTTGAAAATTTTCCTAACATGCTCCTTATTTGATATTTACAACCCCATTGTCACCTTATAGTTTACTTATAAATCAAAAATTTGTTAAGAATATTCATCATATTCTTCATTAAAGAAGCTTGCCCAGTTACATTGCAACCTTTAATAAAGAGAAAGAAGTCATCATTGAATCGATCTTTAGAAATATAATTTTCCTATTCATAATATTATCATAATTATCATCAACGTAATTATGATCTAATGTGTTCTTTGCAATAGCAGAGCCCCAATTAATAAAAGTACGCTATACTTTGACGATCAAAATAGCATATACAGCACGTCGATTTCACCCATCAACCAGGGGTCGAACTTAAATGGACAAGTCATGGACATGCACAGGTCCAGTTCCACGAGACGGCCTGCTGCCAACGTTTGTATTCAACACCACGGCTGCAAACATTCAGTACAAATATGGTAGGTTGGTAAGTAGTAATCAAAGTGTAATATAAAAAAATACGAAAAGAAAAGTCTTTACAACAAAGTCACTTTTCAATATACGAAATATAGGTGGAAAGCAAGAAGAGTAGTGACGTTCGTCAATCAATAATAACAATGACAGACATCTTTGAGGGAATGGGATCACATTGTTTATATGAAGTTCAAAGCTTGTTGGACTGTTCCTCGTATGTTCTCCGTGTGTGCATTGCATAGTTGTATGCAAAGGCTTATAAGGTTGAACTCCATACTTGAATATGTTTATATGTTTACTTACAGTTGTAGGCTCTTGTGAAAAGGGACAGCTAACGAGAAAGTAGCCTCAGAACTAGTTTTAATACGAGCCGGACACGTGACTTAACATCACTATATTTCTTTCAAGGACTAATTCAAGACGTTAGAGTTACGACTTTGGATTTCAGCCGTTTGTGCAGACGATAATTACCTAAGGCACGCAGCCAAGGGAGGGCGCGGGGGCTGTGCCCGCCCAATAGGTAAAACTTGCCCACATTTGCACCCCCCCCCAAAAAAAAATTTCTTACGGGAATTTAAAAGGTGGATCACTTGTGTATTTCAATTCACTTATGCAGTGAGAAAAGAAAGACGGGAAGACTAAGTCTCTCAATTGCAATGTTGAGCCTTCTAGGGACTGTAAAAATTCAAAATTTTCCCACCTAATGAAGCCATGGTGAGGTGGTTTGGAAGGAAGGAGGGGAGGGAAGAGGTTTTGTTTCGAATTTGCCCCCGTCCCCCCCATCAAAATTTGACTGGCTGCATGGCTGAATTACCTTGATTGAAACTTGAAAAGTATTTGATGAATTCTTGTTACTTTACTTTAGGCGTCTTAATAATGCAATCGACCATGGAAGACTCCATTTATTTATCTGAGTTCAGTTAGCAGTAGTAGTTTCAACTTACAAATCTACTACGTTGTCAGCAAAAGGTTGGTTGGCAATGCCGAGCTACACTACATTAATGCCATAAGCGGGGCTGCAAGAGATGGATGGCTTCGGAGGCTAAATAGCCCTGGCAATAATAGTAGGACAACAATGTATTCCACAATGTGACTGCTGAGGATTTTTTAAGTCGTGAGTAGAGAGTCGAGCCATTTTTAAAATACAAAATAATGTCGTTTTAACAAAGAGGAGTGGCATGTTTTTTACAGTGTCATAAAGGCAGGACTTAGTTTCCTACAACCCTTGCAATATTTTAGCTCCTTCAATCCAGGAAACCATTGGTAGACCATGGTGATATCTGTGCATAACAACAGTTTTTTTGTTGGGCAATTTCGCGAAGTAAATTCATCAATTATAGAAGAACCGAATGCACAAATACTTGATATGCGCTGAACAACTGAAATAAAGATTAATGGTAAAACTCTTGTATTAACCCTCACAATTTGTGCCGCTGGCGAACCACAGATTTGGCAAGTATATGCTGCGTATATATACCTCTCACTCGCTTTATCTTAAACTGTGGGGCTATAGGCGGCATTAATTTTTAAAACAATCCTTTGGCGTCGAACTTTTCACACAGAAGTACAGACCCTCATTCATACCTAAAGTCAGAAACATATCAGGAGAGGGAGTATGTTGCCATGGCCCCCTTTAAAACCATGATCTGCCAAGGAATGTTCAAAGTTATGAGGCCATGAGGATAATTATGATATGTACTACGCCTTTTCTTTTAACCGTATCGAAAGGAAGAGTATGCATATGCCTTTACTGATTATAATCCGATGCAGGAGCAAGCGTGGCAGCTGACCAGGGGCCTTCAAGAGCCGACATGGCCATCTCCCCATTTGGAAAATCCTGTGTAAGCCACTCCTATTTATCTTATTTGTTGTTAGTCCATAAGACCTTACAGTTTGTAAAAAACATCTGTCCTCAAGTTACCTTCATAATTCATAATGTCAATGGACCAGCAAGCGTCACAACACAAAAGATATTTTGCCCTGATTAAATGAGCAATTCCTATAGTCACGTAAAATTTAACAGGCATGTTTCTCACCTGGTGACGTTTCCCTTCTCACGATATTCCCTTGTCGTAGCTCAAAAAGCTGTTCATAAAGTCTTTGTTTTGTAAAACTTATGACGAAACAAATGCATAGCAACAGAGCAAATCTTAATTTACACAACCCATATTAAACAGAAGACTCCTTTTGACTAACAATCATTTATGCGTTGGTAAAGAAATTCTCTCTTTTTCTAATAAAAGTACTTTGTTAAAAGAGTTATCTGCTAGCCCTGTGTTCATAAATGTCCATCTAAACAATGTTAAAATCTCCTCTCTGTATTGTAAGACAAACTTAGAGAATATGAATTATGCAAACAGACGCTGTTTTAGAAAAATCATAAACGCTTTCGTAGTCACTACTACTACTAATCTTCACCGAAACGTTACAGGCTGCTTGAATATTTCCAGTTCCGATCAACTTGACGTGTTTTTACAGCTCGGTAATTCCTTTGACCCGACAAAGTTTCTCCTTCCAAGTAGTGTTTATTATTACGAAGCCTTTAATCAAAACAAAATTTTTGCAGTTGGGAAAATAAATAAACAATCATGTGCAAATATGACTATACTTGTATGAGATACAGCTTTGTCTGCCTACATCATTAGAATTTTTGCTAGTCTAAGCCCCTTTCTTTTTGAACTTGCTGTATTAATTGCTTTCTTGACGAGTAAGCCCTGATAAATTTGTTTTCGTCAGTTCGCCCCTTAACATTGTTGATATAGCTTTATGTAGTGACCTTTCAAAACAGCTAAAAATAGAACAGTTTCATAGGCAAGTGTATGAGGAAGGACTCGAGAAAAGACAGATACCGTTTACTGTTTACTCAGTGTTAGGAGTCTAGTGTCAACTCTGTAACTGACTATTTTCGTGAAACCTTACTATGTTTATCATGATGTAACATCTGTAATGTCAGAGAATTTTGGTAAAACGTTGTTCGTTCCCAAAAAAGATTCCCCTGGCACCCGAGCCATGTAACCTTCGAAACGATACCAAGGTTTCGTTTTCTAATTTACGATTTCTAGAAGTGCCTGATCACATAAATCATTAGAGTAATCTTTTTGACCTAATGTTACAAGAACACTGACAGTTACTTCTCATCTTAATAGAGCACTCTCTACTGTACAGACCTTCTATGTCTGATATGTTCCTCTCATAATATATTCATATCCATACTATCTCTTTCTTAAAGTAAAGCTCCAGCAAACAAATTATTCTGAATATCCTACTCTACCATAACATTCCACTACCAGAGTGGTCTACCACAATGGACCTCATGGACCTCTTAGGGGTGCGTAACCTATTAAGTATAGGATCAAAAAAGTAGTAAATTTTGGTCATTTACGGCATCGTTCTCAAAATAAAAGTAACAAAAGTAATAAAAAGTGCTGCATATTTCCTACGGAGTCTGCAAATAATGCTACTGGGCGGTTGATCATGGCTTGTGGTCCGGTAGCCTAAATTGAGAGGGCGTAGCCCTTTGACGCCCCAGCTGCCCTTTATTTATAAATCAGCCTGTATGGTGGTTTTTCTGTTTAGTTAGGGTAGTTTCAATATTGGTTCCACTGCTGATAAAGGGTTTTGATTGAGGGACTGCAAATAAAGCTTCTTATATGGAAAAGGCTCAGCTGCTTCAGCAGGAAGAGAAAGCCTGCCGAGCACTGTACTATCCATACGTTCCTTTTTCGACAAGTTTCACTGCTGCAATATCTCGCCAGCCTATGGTCTCCATGATCTTACTATCCTTATTATTCATCATCTTACTAGACCTTTATCTAATATTCCCTTGTGTCAGATGAAAGAATCACACAGGAGAGATCTTCTTGTAAAGGTTGCCCACTCCCTCACTAGCAGCGTTATACTTGTTTATAAAACAGATCTAAGGTAATTTTCCTGACGCAGAAGACCTAGAGCCTCTTACGAGGGTTTTCACATGATGTTTAAGAGGTAAAAACCTATTAAGGGTAGGAAAAACATATGATGACCTGTGCTGATATACGGCAGCATCTTCCAAGTAGAAAAATTAAAAGCAAGAGAAGTGCTATTTTTATCGGGGAGACTCCTAATGTAACCCTTCACTGTGTATGGCACGCGCACGTGCACAGTTAGCATTATAATCTAATTCGTTAAGGGATCCGAAATTTATTTTTCATTCATAGCCGGGGGTCTGCACAAAGAAAAAAATTTCAGACCACTAACCTTAGAAATTCTTGGTGACTAAGGTTGTATGATCTTCACTGAATATAGGGTATATAGTTGTTTCTCACATTTGGCCGATATATACAATTTTTATCATATTAGACTTCATTAAAGTACGGCGCTATGGTTCACATATAACAAACAACGTGGTTAACAGATTACGTGGTCTAAATTGACAATAAATTGTGCATGTCTCATTAAAAAGGGCGAATTTAATGATGCTTTAGTCTCCGTTTCACTTGTTTTGTGGTGTAGCACTTGATTAGAATAACCGACGTGTCAAGGATTAGACGTGTCTTGTTGAACTTAATACGATGTGTAATATTAGTTAGTGCACGCATATTCATTTACGGTGGCCATCTTAAAGCTAGCTCACAATAGAAGTTTTTGCCAGAACAGTTCTTTCAATTTTTTAACGGGTAGCCATTGATCTAATACTTTTGGTCCTTATTATCCTTAACATTACTTTCTCCACGTTCAGAAGAATTTCCACTAACAGGAGAATTTCGAGGGATACATTGGAAGGGGGATGCTGGAGATGGGAATACCGTGTAGGAGAAGGAGAGGGAGGCCAAAGAGAAGGTTCATGGATGTGGTGAGGGAGGACATGAGGGTGGTTGGCGTGACGGAGGAGGAAGCAGACAATAGACAGGTATGGAGACAAAGGATCCACTGTGACGACACCTAAAAGGGAGAAGCCGAAAGAAAAAGGAGATGTTCTGTTTACGTACAAGTTAGGGTTAATCAAAAGTCTTAGTATTTAGAGCCTTGAAAAATTAAGAATACGTCATACGGTTTCAATAACGATCTCAAGAAGTTATCTGTAATACTTAAAAGAAACACGTTTCCCGCTTCTACGGTTACCAGATATGTTAGTCAATTCAAAAGTTGTTTTGTCAGCAATCTGAACAAAACTCTAGTGCAGAGGAAGCTGTCAATAGTGATTCCAATAACAGTAACAACTGTAACATCAATAAACTATTTATTCGTATCCAGTTTATTGGGCAGAAAAGTAAATGGCTCTCCTCGGAAATTGACTCTATGCAAAGAAGGTACAAAGAAGATTAAAGAAGGTTTTAATTCAGAAAGGATTGGAGTATCTTTTTCAATAAGACCGCTTTACCCAAAGAAGTTCAGTCATGTGTGGTTTATATATCTACATGTTTAAGCTGTGGAGCTTGTTATATAGGCCAAACAATGCGTCATTTAGGAACACGCAAGACTGAACATTAATGCAAGATCAAGGGTTTAGCAGACATCTAGGTCACAAAGCATCTTAAGGAAAGTGTAAGGTGCGGGGTCGAGGCTAGTCTGGAATCATTTACCATCATTGATAAAGCTCGGGCTCGTTATGAATTAATATCAACTATGCCAAATTCCTCCTCAACAATAAACCTCAGCAAACTGAATGGAACTCCTACGTAATACCTATAAGTAGTGTGCTGTCGCACAATATGTTCTTTGTTTCAACAACATTTGTAAGCAAAACTTTTTGCAGTTCTTTTCTACACGCAAGGGTATACCTTTTAAGCTACACATGAAAGTATGTTTTTGTTAAGATCCGCATAAAAGGTAGTGCAGGATTTGAAAAATCATCACTCGTAATAAAGAATGTTTTCAATGGGATCAACAAATTAAAAATTGACTTGTTTTCTCTCGTTTATAATAATAATAGTAATAATCATGATAATAATAACGACAACAATAACTTCATCTTGGCTTAAGTACGTCCCAGCGGAAATTTTTTTTCGGGATTTTATGGAAGGTATATCAGATCAAATCGTCTTTGCCAATGTGTACCCTGCGAAATCTATCCGTGAAGGACCCAAAGTAAGTGCCTTGTTCAGGGTTGACTTCCAGCTGGCTTGCTGTTTGATAACGATTATCTTGGTGTAACAGTTGTTAAAAACCTGTTGATCCTGTAAGTTCCAAGTGATTGTTCGACAATCGTGGGCAAGGCAATGATTGCCTATACGTACTTTTTATGACATGAGAATCTAGACATCATTTGCAATGCTATTACTTTCCTTTTGCCTACTTTTCTTGAGAGCTTGTTGATTTGATTCTCATTTGGAAAGTAATAGAATCATACCTTTTCAGTAAAGCAAAGAGAAAGACCCAAATGGTGACATTTTACATGCCATCCGCTGTTCAAGAACTTGCCTTGCCAGTCTTCTTGAACATGCGTATTACATCGATTACATTGTAGTTGAAATTTTTCATGTAGGCCTATTATGATTCCACTTGCCCCTACCTTCACGCTTTTCCATTCGCAACTTTTAATAAGAGAAATATTCGTGGCTGGTCTTTAGATGTCTTCATGAAATAATATCATAGGCATTTTCTGTAATGTGCATTGTGATTTATAAGCTTACTTTCTACACAGATAAACCTATTTTATGAAATACCTTAATATCAAGCAAATTTGACTGTGGACAAAGAATAAGTTAGTCAAAAATTTATAGTATGACTAGGCTTACTATCAAATTGCGTCTTCAGTTTTTCTGCATACACAAATCGACATGACGTGTTATCAGTTCAGTACCCAACAGATATACCATCTGAAAACAGCTGCTGTTGTCCTTTTCCACTTCTAATGTATAGAAAATATCTTTAACGTATGCATGTGCGTCTAAAATTCGTAAACATGCCCGCAGGTGCCTAATTGCTAACCGGTCGTACGATGCTGGGTTGGGATGGATTTCTGACTTTCTTTGAGGGGAACATAATGATAGTTACTAAGCTCCTTCAAGTAGCTCTTTTATCCACACTGTTTAAAGTAACATATGTTCCTTAACTTCTTTATCACTCTGTATTTTACTATAAATCCACTGAGTGGAGGAGAAAACATGACAAGATTGACTTGAAAATTTCCCACCTTAATTATTAGAGTTGATGGTCCGATGGTTAAGGTTTGGGTTTTCAAACCAATGGGTTATCAGTTCAAATCCCCTCAGCTCCCTTAGTGAAAAGGCAAGCTATTGTGGTAATGCTCCACTCATGATAAATATATATATTCACATATGATTTACCACAACACCACAACATTCTCAGAGTCCGTTGTAGCACATAAAGTATGTATTAGATAAAACACAAAAGTACCAACTTACCTCCTTAAATATGTAAAAATTCA